>JANHFL010007943.1:47304-62133 GCA_032468155.1 Oxyrhabdium leporinum
ACAATACAAAATACAAATTTAAAATTAATTAAAAAGAATTAAATTTTTAGCTGTGACCCGTTTAAAAATTTTTTTAAATTTTTTTAAATATTAAAACCCCGTTTAAATTAATTAAAAAGTTTTAAAAAACCATTGTAATTTTTCAGGGTTTAGCTTCTCCCCTAAAGAATTGACAAATCTTCGACACTTAAAAAAGAATATAGGTTTGTGTAAAAGAAATGCTAATCTCCGTGTACAGAAGCAAATTTAAAAATAATTAACCAATCATAGTTGGAAAGAGAAGTTTCTCCATCTGTGAGTTCAGGTGGGTGATTGAAAGCATATTTTTTTAAAATTATGAACTGTGTTTTGTTCTTTCTAAGCACTTCATTCATTTTGGCTAGATAAATGGTGTTGCCTATGATTTACCTGAGTGAAAAGGAAATCTTTATGAAGCTTATCTTTTTAAAAGGGGGTGGGGGGGATTGGGGATGGCCCTGTTTTTTGTGGGTGCCTAATTTCTTCTTGGCCTTACAACTAAACAGCACAACGCTGCCTCATTTATTAAAGAATCACTATTTAGAAGTGGCTGCAGACCTATGATGTGGGATAATGATCAGAGCATGAAATATCCCAGAAACATTTCTGAAAACATTTGAACAGGATTGCAAGATGCATATCTGCGGCAGGAGAATCCCATCACTTTTTTCTCTCATCACCATCAACTTCGCTTTTTCTGTCGCTTCATGAGCATGATTAATAAATGCAGTAAATCCTATATGCATGAAGCGACACGAAAAGCGAAGTTGAGGATGGTGAGATTTTGTAGGCAGGTTTGTGTTATTGTACCTAGCCTGTGGATAACAGGTGGTTAATCAGAGAATCAGTGAGTTATTTCTCAGGCGTCATTGCTGTTGCAGACCTATAACCGCTTTCTTTGGAATAATACTCTCTCTGAACAGTATTAGCCACTACTGTATTGAAATCAGCATGTTTATCATAGCTGTATCTAACATTATTTTCTCTTTCCTGATGAAAGAATGAAAACTGAGAAGACAAAAGCCAGAAGGATCAATGTTCCAATGCAAGAAAACAGTGCAACGTAACGCAGAGAAAACTTGAGGGGTGGGGAAATTTGGTTTCAGACAGTGTCTGAGAAGAGCACTGAGAAAGTTCCAGAATATGTTGTCAAAGTTCAAGAATTTTTATTCTAAATATTTCCAAAATTATGATGTCTCCAGTTGCAACAAGAGGAATAGAAGGAACATTAAAGAACGTTAATGAATGAATCCATAGAGCTGGAACTTGCCCCTTGTCATGAATGTCAACTTCTGCTCAGGGCAGGAATACAGATGAAAGCAGCTCCCAACAGGTCACTGTCCAGCCTCTGTTTGACTAATCTCTTGAAGGGGGGGCTTCACTCACCATCTCTCTAAATTCCTTTGCTGAACTGACAGTGTCGGTCCTGTTATTTAGGCGTATTATTCTGCACCTGTATCCAGGAGTAGAAGAGAACAGTTCTTGACCTTCCATTATGTGACATCCAATCAAGTATTTGAGAAGTGTCTTGCACTTGCTTTTACCCTTGCCCTTGTCCTTAGTCTTGTCTTGCATTCAACCTCCCTTAGACTTAATTTCTGGTCATCATCATGGCCTTGGATTTGTTGTTCCATTTCCTGAAAACAGCTGGATTCTCCCTTCACATGATTGATTGAAAGGGAACAGGATAAGATTATAGAAATCTCAGCAGCCGGATTGTTTTCACTTTAGAATTCAATTTATCTCCCAGTTCCTAAGGTGGAGACTTTTTCACTTCTTTCCTTGTGGTAAGGACACCATTCCCTTAATTGACAAAGGAGGAATCTTCAGATAGTTAGAATGTGAATCTCTCTGAGGCTCATTTCTTTCCTGAAGTTGGTACACAGAACTGGACATTGTCCTCAAGGTGGATTCTGACCAGTATAGATTAAAGGGGAACTCCTACTTTTCAGCAATGGCACCTGCCTGATGGAATTGCCTCTTTCCTCATGGTTCAATTCCTAAAGACCTGGTGGAGCTGGCAGAGATGGCAAAACTGTTTTAATTAAAGATTAATTAAATCTATCTAGTTTTGCTTCTCCTTGGAAACCACTTCTGGACTTTGTGCTCAAAACTAAAAAAAGAGAAACTTTGATTCTAGGTTTTGATAACTAGAATAACTTTGCTCTTTTAACAATGGCTTGAAACATTTAGAAATAAAGCAAAAGATTAAGGTTGCAACTTTTTTTGCATTTACTGTGCTGATTAAAGTCAGAAGTCACTACTTTTTTCATTTTCCTTTTTCTCTGCACCCTTATTTCTCTTTTAAGTTTCTTACTTTTGTTTCCAATTGTATTTTATTTTATAATAAAATAAGACATGGTTTAAAAACTGAACTGTTCAGAAGAGCATTTAAGACCTGTCATCAAAACCTATTCTTTTTGTTATAATACTGTAAATTATGATAATGTTTGATAGTTTGAAAGATTTATTATTTCTATATTACTGTTGCCTTTGTTTTGTTGTACAGTATACCATCATGAGTCTATTTCGAAATTGGGCAGGATGTATAAGCAAGTAAACGATGAATAAAAAGTAAATCTGTCAAAATGGTTTTGAATGTTATTGTTATCTTCCGGATAACTACCCATTCTACTCAATCTTTCTTTTAATAAATTCAGATTAAGTATCTATTAAGTACCTATACCATACTCATCCTCTTTAGGAATAAATCAGCTCCACTCAAAGGCTTTTAACAAGCATTTTCTCCATGGCTGAAATTTCAATTTCCCGTTTAACAGTTTTACAGACTTAAAAAAAAAATACTGATCTAGATATTTACACTTGCTACTCTTTTTTTTAACTTGTTGGTGCTGTCAATTTCACACTCTTATCTCCTGTTATTATGACATACTGTTATGGTGCTGCAGAATCTAAGTGCTTTGAGACTCATGAAAGTGGTTCTACAGGCAGGACAAAGTCTCTGAACTGAGAATCCACTTCTGATGTAACCACAAGGTAAGACATCTTCTTTACAGTATGCCTACTGATATAAGCTGGCTCCTACATGTGACTAACTTGAGCAAAAAAAAGAAAGAAATAGAAGCTAAATAAAAAAATAGTGAGGCAATACCAAATTTGTGAGGGAATGGGTTGTGGTCATTTGCAGTAGCTAGAAGGAAAATAAACTCCCAACCATTACACCTGTTGCTATTTTTGATCCAGAAATAAAATATTAATATTAATATATAAAGCAGCCTTTATTGTCACTCCTTATTTCTTAGGCAAACCGCTCAATTTCAGTTTTCAGTAAAAGTGCCTTCTATAATCTTCGTTGGAAGAAAACACTCAATCATGTGTTTATTTGTAGTCTTAAGCATTAACTCTGATGAATTCATTCCACTAACTTCGGCTGGACTTACATGGCAGTGGCTATAGGAACAAGAATATCTACACCTAAGAATCAGACCCATTCATGGTGTCTGTGATTTCTCCAGCCTTTGCTTTTGTCCTGAGAGACTCATTCAAACAAGAGTGAGATTTGCTCTTTCCAGATCGCTGCTTCTTGATGTTACATGAATATTTGGACTGAATTTGATAGCAATCATGTGGTGCTCATGTTTACTCTATTGCCATACCTGGAAAGAGGTCAAATTCCTTGATGTCTCTTTAAGCAAAACTGTTGTTGTAGATCTAGTTTGCAAGCAAGTTGCCTGCTGAGCTCTGGGAAAGAACTGTTGGCTGCAAAGAGGAAAATGCATATTGTCTACATGAGGCCAAAAGACTACTGTATAAAGTGTAAGTTGGAATTGGCAGGAGGGAAGCTGAGTTAGATGTGGGTGGAGTTGTTCCTTTGCAGGTTTGAAGGCTGGCAAGGCAAGAAAATAAGAGGGCAGAGCTGAGCAAAGACATTTTTAAGAGCTCTTAAATACATGGTTAGTAAATGACAAGAGAAGCCATCTATGTAAATTTGCCCAAGCCGAGATTTTTTTTAGCCAACACAGGAAAAGCAACAGGCTGCCATAGAATAGCATTATTTTTTGTATTATAAGATTTTTTTTGGAAGGGATGGTGGATTAGTTCATTGAAGCAGACAGAATGTTGACACTACAAAAGTCAATGTTTTAAATCGTTGCCTTTCTCACTTGCGTAGGGTATTTTTATGTGGTTTGTTTTTAAGCTTTTGCAATCTTTAAATATTAATCCTTATTTTGTAATCACATCACTTCAAGGCAAAGGCCTTGCCAGAACAATAGAAGAATACACAGAAGGGGAATTACTGCAAAGGTCCCGATGAGCACAAATGGCAAATCACTCAGTTTTGCAACATTATTTTATCCTGGCCCAGATAGGAATGCTTATGGCTCAAATGGTGTTTGATGTGGTTTAATTGCCAAGTGAAGAAGCCCAACAGCTTTGAATGGGATTTTGAAATCTCTCGTGTTTGAGACGCTGTTATTATGATACATTGTTATTATGAGATAATCCAAACACTTTGAAGTCACAGAGTCATCACAGAGGAGAACAGTTGTGGATTAGTAACTAGTATTTTTGAATTAGCGCAACCCTATGACAATGTGCCTGGTAGGTCTTGATCCTGAGATAGAATCATAGGGTGGGGCTGCATTTGAGCATAGGTTGATTTCCAGGCAATGAAACCAGGTTTTCCCCCTAACTTTTCTAATGCTAGTTCTCGTTCCACCTACGTCTTCTAATGACTACTTTTCTTGATGTGGGTCTTCATCTATCCAGAGATACCTTAAGTTAGCATCTTAAATTCAAGTGATACATAGACTGGCTGTGGATTAGCTCATGATGCTTCTTTTCCCCATAAAAACATTTTGGCTAACTGTTTAAATTATATAGAAAACTGAGCAAGTAATCAATGTACTAATTATTCTACAGTCCCTTGGTCTCCTAGCAAGACGGCCGTACACTAGTGGCAAGATAAAAATATTGGGAGGTGCTAGCTGTAAGTTTTTACACACATCTGTTTGCAATGCAAACTCCTGGACAGAGAACAGTTAAAGTTATCTTTAGAGATGAAAGGTTTGAACCCTAGGGAAGGAAGTGATTTCTCATGTGAAGTTGTACCCTTCAGATGATCTAGTGGGGCACATTTTATGCTCAAGACAATTTTCTTCTTTTCCTGATCTGAGCTTGGTCACTTCGAGTGCAGAAATATACTTGAATTAAAGCAGCTGGGTAAGCATGGCATTTAAATAATAATATGACAGTTGACTAGATTGCTAGAATGCCAAATATCAACAACAACAACAACAAAAGCATATAGTAATGAGGTTGTATGGGCAGCCATGCTTTGCCTCAGTGGGGCACTTCATGTCACTTAGATGATGCAATTTGCTACAGTGATGTAGACTGCATTGCTTGATGACTTTTCTAGCTGTTCCAGTAGCTAGAGGAAATTCTTAGATTTCTTCATTGACTTCTAGTTACCTTCTGGCTTCTAGAATTAGTAATCAAGGCCTTGAGAACCATGAATCAATGAGGCTGCTTTTGCTTTAAGTCATCCCTCCAAAGCTTTGCATCATCTTGGCTACAATGACAGAATAGCTGAAATGGGCAGGAATGGAACATACTTCTATTGTATTCTTCAACTGGGTGGTCTTTGATGTATTGGATGACCATCTATAATTTCTAGCAGTTACATTGTCCCTGACTGGTTGGCACTAGTAAAAGGCTGTTTTTCCACTGCAGGCTATATTGATGTGTGTTTTTCCATAGGTGAGCTACTCTTGGAGGCAGCTGGCATGTTGCTTAGATTCTGCTGTAATGTGAGCCTTTTAATAGATTAAATTTAGTTTAGGACACATCACTGCCTAATGCAGAACAGCAAATGGTTTATCTTCACCTAAGAAAACTAAATAAGGTATGTTGACAACAGAGGAAGAGGAGGCATTCTTTCCATCTCACATTTTATATATATATATATATATATATATAATATATACATACATACACACACACACACAAACACACACCAAATTAAATAATTGAAGTAACCAAGCATTCTTTGGACCTATATCCAGGTCCAACTGGCTCAGCATGCCAACTACAGCAAGATGAGTAAAGGAGACCAATCAATAATGCATTACATTATTACTAGCAGTTCATGGCTCAAATTCATAATCTGTTTCAATCAAGGCAATTTGTATACCTCACTGCTGTCTTGCATTAAATTAAAGAGTTCATTCACCATTCTTCTGTATCTCAAAACAGTATTTTAAAAAATCATCTGCAGGATATGTCTGCATTTTATTTTTATTTCTTCTGGAGAATCTCCAGTAAGTTCTTTCCCCTGCCATTTTCCTCAGAAATAGTATTCATGCTCACTAGGGAAGAAACAGACATTGGACTTTATAATCCTGCTTCCTAGTCCTCTCTTTCAGTTTAATTTTGGTAGCTGACAGTGCATTATTTTATGTAGTTATAATTGCACACTATTAACAAATTCTGTACAGATATTATAAATAGACTAAACAAACAAAACCATATAATAGGTCTTCAGTGCAATCTCTTTCCCCAGGAGTATTTGCCACTGAACACAGTAGGATTTACTGCTGAGTAAGCATGCATAAAATTTATATCTTAACACCATAGAGTAAGAAGATAGAATTTCAAATGAGCAGTCTTATGCAATCTTTCCCATTTAGATTGAGTCTACTTTGCTCTTTAGGGGTTCAAAATTAATCCATGATCACTAATTTTAGTTAGGGTAAGCCACCTACGGTCTGAACATAATAGCAAGAGCAGGCCCAGTGGGCAGGATTGATATTTTCAGTCAATGGGACGATAGGGTGAGTTGATTTTGATAATGTAAGGGTGAAGCGATCTGTTGAGCCTAGCAGAAATTTAAGGTGCTACCTTTGTCCTTCAATCTCTAATTTTTCTCTTCCAGAGAAGATGACAAAAGTGTGCAAAGCTTTAAGGCATCCACTTCATTTATATCAAAAAAGAAAAGGTAAAGGTTTTCCCTGTCCAGTTGTATCCAACTCTAGGGGTCAGTGTTCATCTCCATTTCCTAGCTGTGGGAGCCAAAGTTATCAGAAGATGCTTTCATGGTCATGTGACCAGCCTGACTATTCATTGACGTGCATGGAATACTGTTACCTTCCCACTGAAGTGGTACCTATTTACCTACAGCATTTGCATGCTTTCAGACTGTTAGATGGGCAGGACCTTCCCAAAACATTGGCTCCATTCCATCCAGTGATGTTATGATACTATCACCCCTCTAGTCCATGGAAATTTATTGTTGTTGTGACTACAAAATGTTGTCCATCTCTGTTTTAACCTGATATATATATTTTCCTTTCTAGATGCTACTGCCAGGATAATATAATTTTAGAAATCCCAAGTCCTCTCAAATTAAAAAATGATTGACCTCAAAACTGAGTTGAAGAAGAAAACTATATTTTCTGTCCATAAGACACTATCATTGTTAGGCTACGAACAATATTAAAGAAAAGCAGGATGGATTACAGAACTGTGGAATCTCTGGCATCCAATCCATCTGGGCTGTGGGAAGCATTTGTCACTTAAGTGAAACTCTACCTCCCATCTTTTCACTGGGGAGTAGCAATGGTGACGCCTTGAAATAGTGCCCTGGATTTTGCCTGTTATTTAGCTGGAAAAGCCAGATTTCAGCAATGTGGCCTCTGTAGGCACTTCAAGCTGGGAACATTTTCAAGCACATGCATCAGGGAGGAATCACTTCAAAGCATCCCTATGTTCTTCAAACTGCTACTCTAAAAACTATGTGACATCTTGGGGTGGAGATGGTTTTAGAGGAGGCAAAGCTTTCATAGACCTGTTATGTCATCTGACCCACTTCAGGGCTTTGGGAGGGATCTGGCCTTTAAGCCAGATCCTATGCCTTAGTTCAGCGTAAATTAGCTTTGTTGGTTTGCATTAAAAAGTGACTTAAATCATTTGTGTTTATTCAAGCACAATTGTACTACTTTTGGGAGTAAGAATTGCACAACAGATTATGCAAATTTATTTGCAAAGTGAATGAGATAAGGAGAATGAAGCTGCACTGATGTATAATTAGGAAAGTATCTAGGCTACAGATAACTTCAAGCTGGGCAAGTCTGGGTGAAGGCATCCTGTTGACTTCACCCACGATCATTTGCTCTTGTTATTTACCTCCTGCTCTTGTTATTAACATCCTAATCTTGCCTTCTCCTACACACCAACCTCCACATGTTATGGGAATCCCAGGCAGTTCACACAGAGGATGAATAAATACAACTGGAGTAGCCTGCCTTCTTTCTTAATAAATTTGTTTTGAGAATTCCTTAAAATGTGGTTCTTTTAAATACATTTTTGTAGTTTTAAATGGCCATTGTCACAGGGTGATCAACATCTTCCAGGTTTCAATACTAAATAAAAAATCACTCACCTAACAAAGAGTGAATTGCAGGGACCTGCCTGCGAATTCATACTCTTGAAAAATTGTTTTAAAAGCATACAGAGTTATAATTAAGAAAAAAATTCTTAATTACATGAACTGAAAGCTGTCTCTGCCTGCCACCCAGATCCATACAGTTGGTACCCTCACATGTGTGTCAAGTCAATCATTTGGGGGAGTCTGTGTGAACTTTTCAGCGAGTGGTTGTACACACACACACACACACACACACACACACACCCTTGAATTTAAGGAGGACTGGAATATCCAGAAAAGTAATGAATCTAGGACACAACTGACCTAGTTTTTTATCCATATTCTGGTCCTGTCACACTTTCAAAAGATCAAAAACACTTTTATTTTTTAAAAAGCTACTTTTGTAACAGCACAAGACAAAATATTTTTTTAAAAAAGATTCCGTGAAAGTCTAACCTTTCTCAGTCCTTGACAGGTGTGAAAATAGTTCTGCTTTTTCATATATATAAATTCTCCATTTCTTGATTGAAACTAAAGCTGGAAAGAGATGTACTATAACATTACCCTGAAAAAGTCTCAGTTCAATTTCGGGCTCAGCTGGAGATGGCAAACCTCTGAGAATTCAAGACTCAAACTCTTGGCTAGAAATAGTTCCAGACGGAATACATTTAAAATGAAAGTAAGAGTTGTTGTACAAATCCAGTTAAGACTGGTAGGGACCTCAGAGAGAAGTCAGACCACTTTATAATTAGCTGAATTCATCTAACTCCTTAAAAATGAAAAGCGGCAGAAAAAAATCTCTCTAATACAGGTAGAGATGAAAGAAACGGCCTTGCTTACCTCTTCCAAAGGAATCCTGGGACTGGAAGTCATCCGATATTGATCAAGCTCTAGGTTTTTTGGCCCACCCCCCATTTTCCTGATGGAGGCAGGAGAGGAGAAGGCTGAGGATCGTTGGAGTGAACCATACTTCATCATATTTGTTCCAAACCGGATTCCATCCAATAAACGTATCAAAAACAGGTTGGAAGGCAGTTCTTCAATATTGCTGAGTACAAGGGTTCGACATTCAGGGCATCTCAGCTCCTTGTGTGATTTCAAAATCCTCTGGAGACAAGGCTTGCAGAAGGTGTGCTGACACGGAAGCACCTTGGCGGAGACATCCAGCTTTTCCAGGCACACCGGGCACTCTAGCATGTCCAATAAAGATAAATTGTCCATGATGTTGATGTTCTACTCAGGGAAAAACTCCAGCCTCAAGTAGATCTAGAAAAGTCCACATGCTTGCTATTTGGTTGGAAGGAGTTGGTTTGTTCGGGAATGTCCCATGCAGCATACTGGTAATTTGAAACTCTAAAAACTACAGTATTCTATAAGGAAAATAATAGAAAAGAGAAATGATAGAGCATAAATATTTCAGTATTATGAAATGCATGCCACCAACATTTCAAGGAACCCTTCAATAGGCAGTTTGCATGGAATATTCTCTCCCCTGCTCCTAATGTAGGTGTGACATTATTCATATCTGAATAAGTATTAGATAAACATAATTATACCCAATGGCTAACTGAGATCAAAAAAGACCCAAGATTCATTTGTTGTTGCAGGTAGCCATTGAATAAAAGAGAACTTGTTCCTTCCATCCCAACTGTGTTCATCGCAGTAAGACATTACGCTTCTTGGACGTATTGTAAGGTGATCCATCCATCTTCAAATAATGCTACACAAAAAAGAATTATGTTGTGAAAGTGACCAAACAATCACACCACATGCGGTACAAACAGAAGGAATTCTGCTGAGGCACAAGGCTGAACACATTCTCCCCTCCCTTCTTCTGAAACTACCCACTTTATCTTAAAACATGTTTCTGCATTTCCCCAATTTTCTCCTAGGAAAATCACTTTGATAAAAGACATTGTTTTGGCATACCTGGAAATAAAACAAGCTATGCTTGATTTCAAGAGGCTGGCAATGCAGCTTGCTTTGACTTTAATAGTTGACAATCCAATACCAGCCTTGAAAAGTGGGGGGGGATTATTATTCCGCCCACAGCAGAAAAGTTACCCAACTTGTTCAGCACCTTTCCCAACGGTATACCAAGCCAAAGCAGAACCGATAGTTAATCCTAATTTCAAGTCCTGGCCTGCAAAAAACGAGCCCCATGCCATCCCAAATCAAAACACTGTCTGCTAATGAAGACTGAATCTTGTATATCGAGTCCGAACAAATGTTTCAAGTGTCGCAATTCCTGAGACACTTCCTTTCCTTTCCTAAACTTGAACAATCCAACCTTGCTCTCTTTGTGACTCAGACTGCCGAGGAAGAGTTATAAGCTTTAGGGGCTAAGCTTTCTGGCTGAGTGCTGAAGGAAGAAACTGTCGGGGGAAGGAAGAAAAAGATAAATTAGAACAGGCTCCTAATTTTAGTGCGTGCTACTGACCTTGCATTCATGACCCCCTTTAAAATGAGTCCAGCTCATGAAATACCAGCTCCAGAGCTTGCTTTTCTCTTTCTCTCACTCTGAATTGCAGCTGCATTGAAAACTTTAACTAGGTGCATTACTCAGCTAAAGTTAACACGTGCTGCCTTGTTAACTCATATGTTGCCAGGCTGCTACTCCTACACAAATTTTAGATCAGGGAAAAGAGTGCAGTCTGATTAGGCGCCAGGAGGGAGCTGTTTGCTTGAAACCACACATACGCATTTGAATTATTTTGGCCTTGATTACAGTACATTGGATCAATAATTTGGCATAGTTTGTTTTTGGTTTTTTTTTCCTTTCGGAGCTGATCTTGTTTTAGAAGCAGAGGGGGAGTGTAAAATGGGGATTTAAAAAAACAACAACCCCACAAGAAGCTTGTCTATAAAAGCAAAGAGGTGCCACAGAGAATGAAGAAAGCATTTTGTGATGCAAGTAAAAATTAGACCCAAACATCCCTTTACCTAGAAATAAACCTCACTCAACTTAGTGAGATTGCTATGGAGCAGACATATGTGTGATTGCATACTTAGAGAAATGAAATGAAACTTCAATCTCAAGAGGCATCTGCTGGGGAAGTGAGTGCTTTTGTTTCAAATCCAGCAACTTTCTTCTAAAGATTTCATTCTTTGCCACTGACTTTGCCCAAAAGAAGAGAGACAAGATCTAAAGCAAAGTCTTCATTTGAGAGCAGAATGTAGCTCTGCTGAAAGAAAACAGCTTGGTTGTAACTTTGATTAAAATCCATATTTCGTCTGCTGATAATCACCTGAGCTGGAATTATGTTTAGAAGTGTTCTCTTAAATAAAAGAAACTGCATCAAGGGGAGCTGGAAGGAGGTCCTTGGCATGAGTCAACAAAGCAGCCTCCACTCTGTGAGACCCTGACCAAGACAATTCATAGTGCCGTCACTTTCCACAGAACAGTAATCCTCCACATCCCTTCAGTTTTTTTTAAATTGCTGCTTTTGGCACCTTTTTCAGCTTTACAGTATCCTTGTTGAAGTTATGTAACCAGCATTGTACAGGTACTATAGTCTTCAACTTATGTTATGAAGGGCTCATCTTGGGGCTACTAATGACCTGGATTTGAAGTTCTGATGGTCATCCACACGTAGTTAAATGACTGAACTTCAGGTGCTTAGCAACAGGGCCACGTTTATAGCTGTTTGCAGAGTCCTGAGGTCATACGACTGCATTTTATGAGAGTTTTGATGAAAATTTGCATTTCTATACTTTTCAGCAAAACTGGGCCCATGGTGATCCATTGGTTCACTTTATGACTGTGGTATTTACTTAACAGTTGCCACAAAAGGGTCATAAATTGGTTCAGTCATGTAACCAACCTGTTTTACAACCGCCATGACATTTGGTGGGCAGGCTCCATTATGGTTTAAGTCAAAGACTACCCCCCCCTCTCTCTCTCTATATATATATTGTGTGTGTGTGTGTGTGTATAAAAAAAATCCAATATTGCCTTCATACTGTATATAGAGTTGTATTAAAGCATTAGGGTAATGATTGTTGCCTGCTATTCTTTATGATAAGGATGGAAATTGAAACACACATGACGTCAACGTTTTCCTTAAGCATCACTATCTCAATTTCCTTTCCTGTTTGGTCAGTCCCTGCTCACACCCATCAGGAGAACTGAGGAGATTTTGCTGTAATAAGCCTCATTTAATACTTGCTTATGTTGAAAAAAATGAAAAGAAGAGCTATGCAACAGTGAAAAAAGATGTGGATTACAGAAAACCAAAACCAAATACTTTGAAAGTGCCCTAAATCTACTCAGTGGCATCTGAAGTCTGGATATGGATGCAATAAATTGGAATCACCACACGTTAGTAGATGTTTTGTTTTTTGTTGATTATTTTGTCTGTGTGACAAAAGACAGTCCATCTATGATGCTTAATCAATTCTTAATCTTAATGATCTTAGGTAGTTTTCTTTAAATTATATACGCCATTTAAAAAATAATGTTTTCTGTTTTCTATTTAGTGTATGGCATATCATACACACACATGTATAAACATTTCATTTAGATTAATAAAACACAATAAAATATAAATGTTAAAAAGTTCTATGTTCAATTACCAATATTGAGGCTATCTAACATCGACAGACTTGAACAATGGGTCCTATCCCTCAACATGAAATTTAATGTGGAGAAAAGCAAGGTTTTACACCTAGGCAGGAAAAACCAAAGGTACAAGTACAGGTTAAGTGAAACCTGGCTCAAAAACAGTAACTGTGAGAGGGACCTTGGAGTCCTAGTGGACAATCACTTAAACATGAGCCAGCAGTGTGCAGTATCTGCCAAAAAAGCGAATACAATCCTTGATTGTATAAACAGAGGCATAGAATCAAAGTCACATGAAGTATTAGTACCACTTTATAAAGCCTTAGTAAGGCCACACCTGGAATACTGCATCCAGCACCACATTACAAAAAAAGATGTTGAGACTTTGGAAAAAGTGCAAAGAAGAGAACTAAGATGATTAAAGGCCTGGAGACAAAAATGTATGAAGAATGGTTGTAGGAATTGGGTATGGCTAGTCTAGAAAAAAGGACTAAAGGTGAAATGAGGGCAAGATAAGAAACAATGGATGAAAACTAGGGAAAGAAGCAACCTGGAATTAAGGAGAAACCTCCTAACAGTGAGGACAATTAACCAGTGGAACAGCTTGCCTTCAGTACTTGTAGGAGCTTCATCACTGGAGGTTTTTAAGAAAAGACTGGACAGCCACCTATCTGAAATGGTATAGGGTCTCTTGCTAGAGCAGGGGATTGGACTGGAAGACCTCCAAGGTCCCTTCCGGCGCTATTCTGATTGATTGATTGATTGATATTTTAAAAAAGTCAGATATTGGACCTGTTTATGCCCTCAGTTTACAGCCAGTCATGATGTAATCTACAATTTGAAGTCACACTGAAGGGAGGACACTATGCCCCATTTATGCAGGGAGTTCTGGCAGATGCCATGTGAGGTGGGATTCCTGTTCAGGAATGTCCATTGTTGACATGGTAGTTCAAAGCCTGGCACCTTTTTTGTGGGGACATTTATGTGTCTTCCTACGTCTTGGTGTTCAACAATCCATTTGGCTTTCTATTGGGAATTGATGTTAAAGTTATTGGGCAGGTTTTGTGCAAGTGCCAGTGGGGTTTCTTGGATTTGAGTCTTCTGGCTGATAAATGAGGAAGGTTGGCATGTATTGGTAGGAGTGAGTTGTCCATAATTTTTCTGTATTCTTTGACTAGTGCATTTTGCCTTTGTGAAGCGGTGCTGTATACCTCAGAAGAGAAAGCCAGCAAAATCAGAGTAGTTTTAATACAACCGCTTATAATCCTCACGGTGTCATTACGTCTGGTATCTAACTTACTAGTATGGCAGCTGTTAATGGCTATACAGGCGCACAGTATTCTGCTGTGGAGTAGACCAACTCTAGTGCTGATAAACTGAGGGTGACAGCTGAAGCTCCCCATTAAGTTCCACATAATTTCTGAAATATGTTGTTCCTAGTATTGATTTTTGCCGCTGTATTCTCTAGGTGTATCTTGAAGGAGAGAGTCTGGTCCAATGTTACTCCAGGGTACTTTGGATGGGATCAATAGGGAAGTAAATTCATATGCTAGTTTGTTGTTAAGGTGGAAGCACACAGTTACTGTTTTGCTGATGCTAGGCGTGAGCCTCCAGTTAGTGAATAATTTTCCCAAGAGTTTAACAAGAGACTGTCTACCACATTCATGTGTTTTTCTTGTATTGCTAAGGCCAAATCATCAGTGTATCCAAATTTGCTTCCCCTAGTTGCTGGCATACCTGATATGTATAAATTGAATAGTGTATGTGCCATTGCAGAGCCTTGTGGGGAGGTTGTTGCTTATTCTTAGATTAGATTAACAGAGTTGGAAGGGACCTTGTATGTCATCTAGTCCAACCCCAC
>JANHFL010007943.1:62519-72721 GCA_032468155.1 Oxyrhabdium leporinum
GTCTCCCCTGGTCCTTCTCTTCACTAGACTAGCCAAGCCCAGTTCCTGTAACCGTTCTTCATATGTTTTGGTCTCCAGTCCCCTAATCATCCTGGTTGCTCTTCTCTGCACTTTTTCTAGTGCTCACCTTTTCTTCTCACCTTACACTAACACTACCTTTATTGTAAGATGACAGTAGCAGAATCTTGCAGGTCTGAAAACATGTCTCCCTCCTTTCTTTTTATGTTCTGGAAAATTAAAGAGGGTCCGATATGAAATGCTTCCCATGCCTCCTTTCCTTCTGTGGGCTGGGATACCTTTTGTTTGATGGTTGTCTAGGATGTGGCTCTTCCTCCTGTCTCTCTAGATCAGTCTCACATACTTTTACAGAGTCTAATATAAATGATTGTTAAACATTTACTTTCCAACTCCAAGATAATGGAATGTCCTTACTTATTCTCTTGGGAAGTCAGGAAGAAAGCTTCTCAGTATGCTCCTAGAGGATTGAGCAGCCTCCCTAAAAAGCTAGATTAGCACACAATAATGGTTCGCTTTTGGAAACAAGTTAACAATGGAGTTCTTTGAGAAGGCTTTCTATAGCAATAGCACTTAGACTTATATACCGCTTTACAGTGCTTTACAGCCCTCTCTAAGCGTTTTACAGAGTCAGCATATTGCCCCCAACAATCTGGGTCCTCATTTTACCCACCTTGGAAGGATGGAAGGCTGATGGAGCAGTGGTCCCCAACCTTTTTGGCTTTGAAAACCAGTGCGAGGGGCAGAGGAAATGATTCTATGGAGCTTCAAATGGAGCTTTATATGCACCCACAAGTGCCTGCTGTTCGCACAAATGGAGCGCATGTGTGTTTGCCTGCCACTTGTGCAGCCCAGTAGCCGGCCGCGGACCGGGGTTGGGGACCTCTACGGTAGAGTACCACATGAAGTGTAGACCTGAAGTGATTGCAGATAAAAAGTCCATACATAGTTTAAGAAACATGATTGGCTTCCATAAAGTCAAAATGTTCATTATGTTGTACCCTGTCAGGCCCAAAGAACCAAGAATGACACTTGGATTTACTTTTGAGTAGTTTCTTTATTGTTGTTGGCTATAGACAGAAATCTTGCCAGACTAAAGCAATTATCTGCAACTATCACCATAACTATGAATTGCTAGGGAGGGTCCACCTTCACCCTCTTCCTGCATACCAAACATTCCATGCTTCACCGTCTCTTTGCTCTCTGGGAAAGAGCCCCTCCCTTCTGTGAGTCCAGATTACATTCCACCTCATGCCCTGGGATGGCTTCTGTTTTCTTTCTTTTATAGAATTACATTTGAATGTTTTGGAGATCCAGATCAACACATTTCAGTTATTTAAGAAGTATTGTCTTTAGTGGTAATATTCCATTGTGGCCTATTATGGGTTCATCATAGCTTTCCACCACAGTTATCAGCCAAGTTTTATCTTTTATCAAAGGACTATAAATCTGAGGATTTCTTAATTCATGGATTTGAAAAGGACTGTCTTTTTTAACCTTTGTAAAGAAAAGTCCAATATTAAATTGCACATTTCTTAAAAAGTTTCCTCAAGAAAGACTAATTAGTTTAGCCACGTGCAATTCAAATGGAAGAAAATCCTCTATTTATTTATTGCTAGTCCCTCTAAATTTGCCAAATAAAAGTAAATCTTGAATGAAACTTTAGCAACTGCCTGATCAGATCTAGCTTGTATATTGATGAATCTGTATCTACATGAGCAAGATATACAAGTCTGAATTACGGTGTAGTATAGACCCTGGTTATTCAGGAAAATATAGACTGGAGTGGCTCCTAATTAAAGTATTTTAGAATTTATATAACTCAGTATACATTCGATTATATTAGTATTTCAGGCTGATAAGCAGGATATAAATGTGATGGGTGGAAGGATGGGTGGCCTGCTTATCAGGATGTCATAACTGGTTGCTCTTCTGTCTTGGTATTTGTTCAATAGAAGGCTTATATTTATCTCTGCATAATATGCGAAACAGGACTGGTAGAGACAAAACTCTTAGAATGTCAAATTGGCACCTCAGATTTTTTTATTTTTTTTAAAGGTGGATAGTAAGCAGGAAATCATGACTACAGAACTAAGAAATACCTCCTACTTTATATGAACCTGTTACAACTGCACCAGCACCAGTAAAAACGATATTTTTATTATCAATATATGAGGACAAACTTTTAATTAAAAGTGTTAAATGGATGTTCTCCCAATGTTACAGTAATGCTTATTTTGTTCTTTTCAGATGTGTTCCAAAACTTTGAACAACATGTCCCTAGGATAAATTATGAAAAAGGGATAATAGTACAGAGAGGACATTTTCAAATTACACTACAGTAGGCAGTGGCAGTGGCAAGTCAGCAACCCAGTTGTTCTTGAAGTGAATCACAACTCTTAAGTTTTGAACATGTCGAGAGACGTGCAGGGAAATCCAATGTAACTGGATTCAGTGCCAGGAACACTTTGCTTCTGTCGGAAATTGCTATAGTGCTGAATTATCTTGCAATTCTGGTGTGCTGTGGGAAGAGAATATTTCACTCCCATTTAAAGAGGCCTTTGGGAATCACAGGACAACACAACTGATTGCAACATCCAGATAAAAATATGGTTACGTTTGTGCATTCAAAAAGTGCCCCTTTAGATAAAATGTGCAGATTTCAGACTCTCCCTCTGTCTTTCTTTTCTAGAGTGCCCTTCCAACAAACATGCTTCATTGACTGCATATTTAAAGACCTAGCACCAGGTGGTGGACAGCTACTTATAAAATTAAATGTATAGGTTATGTTGCTAATGAATTCCATTGTGGAGGGTTTTTCACATCCATGATCTGAGTAATCCAGATTTTCTAGGGCACCAGTCACTTGTGACTTTTTAAAAGCACCAATTCACAGTTCTGCTGAGGTAGGATAGATAAGTGAAGGCTATATGCCTGTCAGTTTTGCTTGCAGTACTGAAACTGAGCGGTTTCCCTCAAAATGACTACAGTGATTTCTGACATAAAAAGGAGAATAAAATAACTCTTTCATCCTTATAATCAAAACATTTAAGAAACAGAGAAAGTGCAGATCTGACCTGTGAAAAGCTTCCCTGCTTCTGTGCAAAATCAAATTCAGGGTTCATGGGCTGGGATTTTAGAAAACATTATTTTGGGTTGGGGAAATTCTAGTCCTCTAAACTCAGATTTAGAGTTTTTTTAAATATTGTGTATAAGGCCAAAGACATCTCAAAAGCTATATTATATAAGGTTTTCCCATGGAAATTCTGGAGAAACACAAAATATTCTGCATATATTTTTATGCACCCAGCAACTTAATTGTTGGAATATATATTTAAATATATGTTTTTTTAAAATATTCCTAACACCTTCCATTAAAAGGAAAATCATTTTGTTATTTTTGTGTGTGTGTTAAATTTAATGTCCAATATCACTTAATGTGAGTAGCAAGGGATTCTTCACCTATAAGATCTACATAAAACATAATTGAAAGTATTGGGTCCATGCAGAGATGAATTTGTGAATGTGCTGATTAGAAATGTGTAAGATGCTAATAAGCTCAAGTAATTCTCAACTTACAAGCATTCATTTAGTGACCGTTCAAAGTTACAACGGCTTTGAAAAATAATGTTCACACTTAGAGTTGGTGCAGTGATTAGATTGCAGGCTAACTCTGCCCATACACCAAGAGTTCATTCCTGACTAGCTCAAGGTTGATTCAGCCTGCCATCCTTCCAAGGTCAGTAAAATGAAGACCCAGATTTTTGGGGGTAATTGGCTGACATTGTATACTACTCAGAGAGTTCTGTAAAGCACTATTGAATGATAAATAAGTCTAAGTACTTTTGCTGTTGCTATACCCATCACAGCATCCCCGTGGTTATACGATCAAAATTTGGGAGCTTGGCAACCAGCAAGTATATATGACATTTACAGCATCCCAAGTCTTGTGGCTTTAATTTGTGACCTTTGCAGCCAGGTTTATAATGCCATTTGTAAAAAAAGTGTGCTAATAAATTGGGTCGATACATTTAGATGGCAGCACTGACATGTTCCTGAAATCCTGGAGATCAGAGAAATACAGATCTTTTCACATGACTTTAGATATGGCAGAGGGAAGTATTTGGATTCAGTGTAAAGTAATACAACTATCATGTAATAGGAGACAGAAAGAAGAAAGCATATATAGCATTTCTACTGGGAAATTATATACAGTTATATAGTAAATTGGCAAAATCTTATCTTTCAGGAAATCTGATCAGTCTTTTTTTATCAGATCTCCAATAACAGTTTATGGAGGATGCTAGTTACATGCTATTACAAATTACAGATCTAAAAATAATTGCTTATTCTCCTACTAGTAAATAAGTATTCCATGTGCATATTCAGTTTTTGTTCTCATGGAAAAATTTGGCAGGAAACAAAGGATCTTACTTACTTGTATCTTCCAAATTTTCAATTCATCTTAAAAAGAAAAGGATTCAATCATACTGATCCTTATGAACAATTTTCCAAATGTTGGAAACTAGTTTAAGTGTTCTTGACTGAAAGTTGAGGCAGAAATAATATATTTTAGGAGGAGTCTTTACCTACTTATTATTTCCAACACCACCTGGGATATTTCTAAGAAGATAAGGGTGAGGAATGTTATTCTCTTCAAGATTATGGCTTGAAATGGAAACATGGGATTCTTATTCATCTATGTGTAGGTGTTGCATTAAAACTGCAGGAAACTAGAGCATTTGCCAGTGAGTGAAAGAAATTATATAAAAATGTCCCAAAATAGACACATAAGATTTGAGGGTGGGTTGTTATAGTTATGGATCGGCTGTTTGCTCAGTGTAAATAATTAAAAACGGCAGAACACTTGTTTTATACATATGAAAATCCAATCTTTTACAGACAAGAGGGGAAAAACTCGACTATTGTAAAGATTAGTGAAATAGGCCCACAGAACTATGCCCATTTGAGCAATGGCTCTACCGGCAGGCAGAAGATAGAAGCTGTCTCAGCTGGAAAGTATTGGTGGTACATCATCTCAAACCTAGGCTATTGCCCTCAGAATATTGCTCAATCACCAACATTTGCCTTCTAGGCCATCCACTCAAGAGAGAAAAATGATCTTAGGTCAGCCCTACTCTGGAGGGAACTGAGTTGATGAATTCAGCTCAAAGAGCTGCTGCCTTCAAGTATGGCTCTGGTTTTACCACTGATTTTCATTATTGGGAAGCAGGCATTCAAAGTTCTCCCTCTGGAAGAACCTCCGGATGTTAGCTTCATGAAGCTCTACCTACTCTGTGCTTTTCTCTGTTGAGAAAGAGGAGAGCTGAGTAAAGCCAGGTCAGAGAACCAGTTTTGGTAGCACTCCCATCTTTAAATCAGGACTCTCAGGAAAAGCTACCTTTTTTCTGCCACTTGGAAATTGATGGGGAAAAAAAATTGAGGTAAATTATAAATTAAATTATTATTGCTCCCCTTAGACACAGTTATAATACAGTCCATAGTCACTTAGGATTTGATCCCGTCGCATCTAAGGGCATTTAATTACTCATTGATAAAGCTGAAGAGGATTATTTGTAGCAATGAATTGTTTACTGTTGATTCTTATTCTTTTAACACATTGGTATCTGCTATTTTAATTCATTTTAGAAGCGGTGCACAACTTAGCCACTAAATAAAAGCTAAAAGTATGGTAGAATAAAATGTGTCCCCACCTGCATGAGTATTTCCTTTTCCTTTAGCTATAAATCCCCTTTATATGTTATCCTTTACAATACAATACAAAATTACAGCATATATATAAGCCTGGGCACCAGTCCCCTGAGTAAATTCCTTTTTCTGTTTCTTTACCGCAATGATTTTTTTGTGTGACACTCTATCAATGTTTAATCTCTAGGTGTCCTTTTAAGCTGTAATGTGAGAGGGCCCATAGAGCTTTTGAATTATATATTGCCTAGCTCTTTTTATTTATTTATTTATCTTTCTCTCTGTGTTTCTTCATTTAGATGCCTTAGAAACTATCGTCGCTGGACAGATTCCTGGGAATTTCTGTGAAAAACCAATCTCTATGGATGAGTTCCAGAAGACATCCAACCAAACGCATGATACAAGATCCCGAAAAGTAAGATTCAAAATTTCCTCAGCCTACAGTGGTCGAGTCTTAAAACAAATGTATGAAGATGGGCAAGAGCTTGAAATCCCAGCAGAAGACTACTCTCATAATTGTCAGTCCTGGAATTTTGAACCCCGAGACCATTTATTGGGGATTAGAGAAAACCCAGAACACAGCTTTTATCCATCAGCTAAACTGAATGCCCAGAGGATCAGTGTCTTCAGAGAAGGGAACAAATACACTCTCACAAGTAGCTCTTCCCTTCTAAATGACGACAAGGCTGATGGTCATATGGTAAGTAATGTTGTAATAAAATTTAGTAAAATGTAATAAAACATTCATTTGGTACAGATTGTAAATAACATCTAGTCATGTTTAGCAAGACATTATTTTAATGAAATATTAATCATTTGCTTCAGTTATATATTCTTTTTATATTCATAGAAATGCGGTGGCTCAAGAGGTTAGGATGCTGGGCTGACGGTTGGCAGGCTCACATTTGAGACCTGGTTGCTGCTGTGGGATGGGGTGAGCTCCTGTTACATGCTCCAGCTCCTGCCGACCCCACAGTTTAAAAGTGGGCAACGGCGAGATGGGTACCACTTCAGCAAGCAACTTAATGGGGACATGAAAGGAGCCACCAACTGGGCATCCCTTGGGCAACAGAGTTGTCGCCATTCAATCCTTTCAACCCGGAAGCACTTCGGTGCTCCTGACACAAATATATTAGTAGTTATATATTCTAGCTAACTTTACAGAATGTTTCAAACCAGCACAAATTCAGAAGTTCAAGCAGAAAATAGTAGATTATGTAATGGGGAAATTCCATATCCCAGTGAGGGAATTTATGCTTTACATGTTAAAGATCACATACTTCATTTTTACATTGCTAGCTTAAAGGATTAAAGTACAAGCAATGTAAATTGAAGACTTTTGCTTGGGTTCTGGAGAGCTGTTGACTATCAAAGTATACCACGTATGGTCTTATTTTAAAGTTGTAGGATCTGTTCTACTATCCTGCTTTCCTTTTTATAAGAAACATAAGACCTATCAGAGCTTGGTGGAAATATAGATATAGATAATTACTTTTTGAATGCTAGAGCTGTATAGTGTTCGAAGTCCTACATCACATAAATCAATTTCTGGTTTCTCTTCACCCCTCCTTTTTTCATTTCAGTAGAGTAGTTTAGATGAAAGAGGTAGGCTGGCAAGGATTTTATTGCTCCTATAGGTAAATGATTAGCTGAAAGAAATCTTTGTCACTCCATTGCAACCCTCTGGAGAACCTACCAGTAAAGCCAGATCTATTTTCTCCGCATCTCTGGAGGAGATAATAGGGTTACAAATGGATAAATACCCTAACCTTCTGTAAAGTAGCTTCTCATATTTGTACTGCTGAACTGGCAATTCTTTGAAGATGTGTGGATGATTTACAATTATAAGGTTTGGAATTTAGTAGGGTAATTAGCACCCAAACAGTTTTTTATTTTGATCATTCTGTTGAATCAAATATTTGTATATTTCAGTATAGTATTTCAGTGTATATTCAGTTTTGAAACTTGCAATGCTTCTGATCAAAATGCATCTACTGGCTAAATGTGGTCCAAAACCTTCTGTTTTAATTCTGAGAATGTGAAAACTAAATGAACATAAGCTCTTAAGAGACTGGATTTCATCACTGTTGAATGAGATTCTTCATTCTAGTTCTGAAATTATGGATATAGTATATAGTGCCTTAAAAAATTAGATCCAGTTCTGGATGCCATTTGCAAGCACTTTCTATTGCAAGAAACATAAACTGCTACATTTAAATTTACCTGCTAAGTATACCTGCTGAAATAATAAAAGCATAGAAGAAGGAATAGTAATGAGAATGCAATGATTTATAAAGCATTTTATTGAATCATATTACTTAGTAGGAAAACTGACATCTATGCAGGACATAGACAGTAGTGGAGAACTATTTTTCATTCTGTAGTTGACATTTCCTCATTGTGAACTTGTTGGGGTTGCATATCAGTAACCAGTGAGGGTTAGGAGTTGGCTAGATGCTAGAATACAAAATAGTGTGGGTGAACGCTCATTGTGAAAATTCCAAAGGTGCTTTTTTTGAGAGGCAACTGGATTTTCTGGTTTTTCTTTGAAGACATTTCGCTTCTCATCCAAGAAGCTACTTCAGCTCTGCTTCTTGGATGAGAAACAGCTTCTTTAGCTTCTTGGATGAGAAGCAAAATGTTTTCAAAGAAAAACCAGAAAGTCCAGTTGCCTCTTGAAAAAGTACCTTTGGGACAACCATGACCTGGATGATTGAGAATCACCATAGACATAGTGTGAAAAGACATTACTAGCCCTATATTGGGTATCCTTCCTTCTACCTGTCTTTCTCATTTCCTTTCTTCCTTTTTTCCTTCCTTCCTCCCTCCTCCTACAATATATATCAGTTGAGTAAGCAGTAAGCAATGAGAAGATCTGCCATTATTTAGCTGATTTGGAAATGTAATCTGTAAATGACCCAGGTATCTTTCTTTGTAATGAGAAAGAGTGAACTTCTTGCACCTTGGCACAGAACTTCTGACTAAGCCAGTTTCCATCTACCATTTGAGGAGGTCAGGCTTTTTATTTAACTTGGGGAGAAGTCTGATAGGCTGGACATGTTGGAACTTTCTTTACACTTGCTAATTTAGTTCTTGTTTCATAAAGACATATCTGATAGGCACTAAATAGAAAATGATTTCCATTCATTGCAAATATATAAGATTTGCAAATCAGTGGGAGGAATTTTCTCTTGACTTTACTGGGCAATGAAAGAAAGAAAACTTCGCAGTACTAAGTATGGATTGGAACTCAATAAAAGGCCATCAGTCTTTTTAAAAAACTAAACATCTACCTATGCCATTCTATTTCAGCATCCCCGCATTTTAGATTTTGGGAAGATTATCATCTATACTAGTAATCTAAAAATAATCCGGACACCACTGAGCAAGAAAGAGCTAATCCAAAGAATCATGCAAAATGAAAGTGTTGATGATTGCTCCTTCATGAACTCTGAAGGAAGAGGAGGAAATAGCAGTGTTCAAAGCAATGGAAACATAAACAGTGATGAAACTGAATCAGGCCACAACCAACATGTTTGGGTAAGACAAATGATTTTTTTCCCTCTTTGGTTCAGGATTCTCCTGGATATGGCCAGAATCTCAGGTGTGATTCCATCAACATCACTTGTTTAAAAGTTTGATATCTAGAAGTTTGGAAGCAAAAGAGAACTTGGGGGGGGGAATTGGGGTGTGTGTCTACATACACATAAATTGCAGCAAAAGAAAATCTATATCATTAAAGAAGAACTAGGAGCTTTTGGGGCATATGGAATGTTGATGACAGTTTTGCTAATAGAGATAAGAAATTCTAGGTCAAAGGAAGTCACCCCATTATCACTCTATAATTATCTCCAAGTTAATTCACCAGAATTAATAAACATGAAGATAACACCTCATATGATGTATAAACTAGTTTGTCATGTTTATCATCGATGTCACCTTTTTTGGAACTACAACCAAAACATTTTGAAATATCTGAACTTAGTCAATGCTGAGAACAGAGAATCCAAAGCTATAACTTTTCCAAGTATGGTATTATTGAAGCTCTTATCAGTAGATCATTTTTACTTATCCAGATGGCAAGGCATGTCCTTGTCAAATCATTCAGTGTTTCAACCTGTTTGGCAGAACAAAGTCTCAATAGACCTGTGTCTAAAACCACACACGCGCACACACACACACACCTGTCTGTGTTTAACATGTACAAACAACATGAATACCAATAACTTTTGGGACAAGTATGTAAGAGGTCCAATTTATTACATATATTATGTGCCCTCTTGTTTGTCTCTTTTTCAGTCTTTCTTCTCCGATTGTCAGGAAGAAAGGAATAGTTCTCTTGCATGAAATGATTTCTTGTTTTCTTCTGACTCTATGCACTCACTGGAGTGAGGTTAAGGTTAGGGTTATCCATCCTAGGGGTTGACAACAAGGCATTTCTGATTCCTTTAGATGGAACATGAGGAACACCCCCCCCCCCC
>JANHFL010007943.1:76662-87837 GCA_032468155.1 Oxyrhabdium leporinum
ACGCTGGGGGGGGGGGGGGCGGAAGAAAGGAGGTGCTGCTTGCGTTGCACTCGAAACAAAAGCCGCTCGGAGCCGTCGCCCGCCGGGAAAAAAAAAGTATATGCAGCTCAGTTGTTAGTGCTGGCGGGGGGAAAAGAAAAAAAAATGGCGGCTGCGCAATCAAAAGTTGTGCTCCTTTTAAGTCGGTTCCGCTCCGAAGCCGCGTGTATGTGTGCGTGTGCAGCTCCGCTTTCCTTGGCGTACTTGCCTTCGAGCGCGTCCAAGCCGGGGCTGTAAACACCCTTGTCGAGTGTATCCTCTGCCTTTTGCTGTTTACCTGTTTCGGACGCGGCGCTCTGCTTCCCTCTCGGCTGTCGCATAAAATGCGGTCAGCCTCGTTCCTCCTTTGCCTCTGATGGTGTCTGTTGGGGGGGAGGAAAGAAAGTGCTCGCGAACTTTTATGTGAGTTTGCGTGTTTTCTCCCCCTTCCTCAGCGATTCCTGGTGGAGGGATGCTCATTGTTTGTATGCCTGTTTTGCATTACCAAGAGGCTCTTGTGCTTCGTTCTTTATACATTTTTTTTCTGCCTTGGATAATTCCCAAAGATGGCTTAGCTTTATCGCATTCGAATTGTTTCAGTCAAAACTGGTGAATAAATGCTGTATAGCTCACGAATGTCAGACTCTTACTAGCTACAACCATTTTAAAATGAGGTGGATAGATTCTCATCCAGCCATAGACCTCAACTAATTTAGAGAAAACTATCCCTCAAAAATTCATTTGGACTAGGAATCATTAATTTTAATAGTCGAAATCAAAAATTTGAAATTAGACAAACCAGATGACACCTATTTTTAACTCATGTAAGATTAGCATTATATTAGTTTGCTGGTATGTTTTGCAGGAATTTACTTTCCTAAATCCTATTTAAGGGAAAGGCCTACAAAACATCGATTAACAATAGTAAAACTTGCAAGATACAAAAACCTAAATTGGCCCCAATGTTCCAGGTTGGATTGCAGTGACAGAAAATTAGAGAATGCTAAAATCCATTTGTTGCTTTGGTTATTACATAAACTGCAAGTAACAAGTCTAGACAGCGTTAATTCACAAAAGAGGACAAATGCTAATCCTGCATATTGCAGTTTTTTTGGAGTTTGTCCTGATTTGTCCACATGCTACAGTGGCTAGAAATGGCTTAGAGAAAGTTGCTGTGTAATGTTTTCATTCTTTTGGAACATTGGAACATTATGGGAGAAACATAGACAATAGCACAAGTGATTTAAAAACTGTTAAACTAGATTGAGGGAGATTCAGATAGAGAAATTCTTTCCTACATGGAAGCCAGGTATTTTTTCTTTCTCTTTTTTTTTTTGAGAATTCATTAAGGATTGCTGAACATAAACAATTTGTATGCATGAAAACTGGCTACTTTGTTGATAGGCTTACAGGTAGGCACTGATGCATGGAGCAGAAATTAAAACATACAGCAGTATTGAAACTATATGGTGCATCCCTTATTGAATATTGATTTAAGTACTTTTCATAATGCTTAAGTTTATCATTGGACTTTTAGTTGAAGTTGGCTTCTGGAATTGTAAGTTTTCACTGTCTTTAGTTAGTCATGATGGTAACAGGTGTGTGCTGTGGTTCTGCCTTTATCTTTACATTTAAAAACTGCTGAGAGTCACTGCATAATGAGATTAGCAGTACATAAATGTAGGAAATAAATCCTTGGACTAAGGAGAGGATAAGGTTCATATTTTGGTGAAGAGTTGTAGTCAGTTAGCTGAACATACTTGAGAAGAATTTTGAAAACATTGTGTCTGGAACTCCAATAGATTCAACATAACAAGATATTGTATATAGGCATATCTGTAAGTTCTAACAATTTTTGAACTCAAAAGCATCTTAGAAAAGTGCATTTCCTTTTTGCATTCATTGTGCTTCTGATTAGAGTTTTAAAAGGGACATTTTTAAATAGTGACATTCATTTCTTCCTAATGTGTGAATTTCTGATATTAAAAATTCTTGCTTTCCTTTTGTCTTTATATGAATAAAGATGCAGAAGTTGTTTAATTATAGATTGCATATATGCTGACTTTATTGCCCTCTAGCTGTGAATTTTTAGAAATGAAACTGAAGTAAAAGAAATAATTACTACTTCCCTGCCTGGTTTCTACTCATCATACTAAGATCAAATGACCTAGTTTGAAACCGTTTCTATTCTATTCAAGTTGAATAAAAGGATAGGTAATTTTAAGCAAACAGGCACCTTCAGTTTTATGTAGCTCTGTAATTTAATTCAACTTCACAGGTAGCCTTATACATGTGAACACTCTTTAGTTTCTATTATTTGCTTTTTGTTGTAAGAGAATAGATATCTACAGGTGTTTCTAACAGTGTAATCTCACTGCACACGTGATTTTGAATTGCATTCATTTAAAAATACAGTCGTCTTATTGTTTCATACCCTAACACAGAGGTCCCCAATCCGTGGGCCAGAGCCCACTACTTGACTGCATGAGCGGCAGGCCAGTGTGTGCGCCTCTGCTCGCGCATACAGCCCCACTCGGTTGAGCTTCAGCATGGGCGCTCATGGCCCCACTCGTGCAAGGGTTGCCAGGAATGTCATGGACGCTTGCACGCACACGCACTTGCCTCCTTACAAAATAATCCCTTTTCCCCTCTCCCCCCCCCCCCCGCTCCAGGCCGCCAATCTGGAAAAGTTGGGGAACTGTTCCTTAATAGAATCAGAATCACATTCAGCTCTTCCGTAATAGAATCAACAGAATCACATTCAGTGACTTGGTGTAATTTTGCCATGTATGTCTTATTAATTACTCTATCTTCCTGGTCATCATTCCTGTATCATTGGTCAATTCATTGTTGTTAGTTTTGGTCATATTTTTCATTTTTTGAAAAGTCCATGAATCTGCTCTCCAGTATCT
This sequence comes from Oxyrhabdium leporinum, assembly GCA_032468155.1. Taxonomy (NCBI): domain Eukaryota; kingdom Metazoa; phylum Chordata; class Lepidosauria; order Squamata; family Cyclocoridae; genus Oxyrhabdium; species Oxyrhabdium leporinum. The sequence goes on from JANHFL010007943.1 coordinate 79,593, forward strand.
CATTTTAGTCTCCTAGCTAAATATTTTCTTTGTCTCTCTTGCCCTTTCCCTGCTTTTCTTGTAAATATTCAGTTATGATGTCATCAATCATTGATAAATACTTCTAGAATTTAGTGGTTGTTTTTTTTAATTCTGACATCAGTAAATGATTTAGCACTAAAAAGAACCACCTTCTTAAGGAATAGTAATATGAAAGCATATCTATATAGTGCTAATACAAAATGTCATAAAGCATTTCCTGTGGTCAGCTGCTGATATTTGATTGTACTATACAGTTCAACATGGGCTGTGTTCAAGGCAGATACATTTCTGAGTATTTTTAAGAACTTTCCCAGTGCTTAGAAGCTCTGCCATTGTTGAATCTGGTAAGCAAATATCTCTAAAATGAGACCTGGTTGTCTAGTATATTACTAAAGTGCTATGTCTATAACCTTTAACTGGCAAAAGAGGCAAAACTTTTAAACCGAGGTACCTCAAGTGGCTAACTTACAGAATTAAAAATCCGGGTCCCGTGACTCCCATGGAATTGAAATATGGCAAATTTTAAAAAATACTTTATGACATAAAATTATCATAGCACACACAAGGCAGTTGGAAAACATTTGACTGTGCTATAGTTAAACATGGACAGTTTTCAAGGCAGGCATATTTCTGAATAATTCCCCAAATTTTGAACAAATTTTCCAGTATATTAGAAGCTCTGCCATTGTCGAAGACATTGACAAATCTGTTAAGGAAATGTCTCTGTAACAACGACACAATGGGTCACATATTGTTTTGTACCTACCTGAAAATTCTAATGTTTGTAAAGTGTGTTGCCTTAGAAAAAAAGCTCCCCCCCCTTTTTTTTCCTGTTCAAGTGAGATTTGCTCTGTGATACAATTGTAACATTGCCTATTTTCAAACTAAGTATGTCTCTTCACAAAATCTGATGGTGCATCAAGTTCATATATCATGTTAGTTGTGACCATACTCTGGAAAAATACACATCTGTTTTGAGCAGATGTACAATCTTTTCCCCTAGATTGAAGTTAGGACTGACTTGCTTCAGAAAAATTCACGGTGCTGATGAGCTGTGCCTTAGGTCTATTATAGAATTAGAAGCAACCATTTAGGTCACTGATTCAAAATTTGCTTAATAGGGTAATCCAGCTCTTTATTAATCAAATTTATATATCTGCCCATCTCACCAAAAACAATTCTGGGTGGTCCGCAACAATTAGATAAAAACAGCAGGTATAAAACATAAAAATCCATATAAAAATCAAATCATAAGCAAAGGGAGGATTGAAAATGGCCACCTCATTAATAGAGCCATCTAAACAAGTCTCCTTTTGCCTGGGAACATCTGATAACACAGCCAGATGTCGAGGACTTTTTTGGAGTACAGGTAGTCCTTGGCTTATGACTTAATGACCTTTTGAAATTACCACTGGGCCAGAACAAGTGCTTTATTTCTTATAAATCACTCCTGACCGCCATAAAATGTCATCCCCCACCTCCCGTTGTCATGTTTCTGTATTTGGGGCATTTGACAACTGGCCTCCCTTTGACTGGTTGCAGCATCCTGTGGTCACATGACTGATTTGTGGTTTCTGGCATTTTTTTGCTGGTTTTTGGCAAGCATCCATTTGGAAGAATGGGTTTGCACTTACCTACGTTTGCTTAATGACTCTGGATTTGCTTAACCACCATGGTGAATTGCTTAATGACTACTACAAAGAATATCATAAAATTGGGGTCCAGAAATGTGGATGCCTCAAGTTACAACTGTAGCAACTTATGACCAAAAAAATCCAATTCTAACTGCAATCGTAAGTTGAAGACTACTTGTATCAAAAGGAGATGGAGCTGATCTAATTTCGGAGGGGTGGGGGGAGGATGTTCTATAAGGTGCGCTTCAGGGTAGAGAAGGCATTTCTACTGGAAGCCACCAAATGTAAGATCTTTAGCTGATGATACCTGCAGCATGCCTGCTCTGCCTGATCTAATGGAGATTGAAACATCTCAGACTGATGATTGTCCAGCTTGTGTCTGACTGCCTCCAATCACTTCCCTTGGTAATTAATTCTACTTTTCAGCTACTTGTTACTACAAAGAAGCTGTCCTTGCTTTCAAGTTCAGTTGAAATTAGCCTTTTGATAGCTGGAGAATATTATGCTGTTTTAAAGCATTTTAGAACAATAGATCTTGGCCTTCTGTGTGACAACCTTTCAGATATCTGAAGAGATTGTTCCTATCTTCTCATAGTCTTCTCCCTTAAAGCTAAGGATGCCAAGTTTCCTTGATTTCATCAGAATTAGTTTCCAGAGCCCTGGACTTTATTCTTGTTCTTCTCTGGGCATATTTTATTCTTTTTATAATTTACTAACTAGAATATAACATAGCATGAACTCTAACCAATGCAAAATATTAGAGAGTTATTTGCTGCGATTTTTTTCTAGATTTTGATCTTACCTTCTTTTCATGTATGATCAAGGTGGCAAACTTACCAATGCTCCTTCCTCCTCCTGTTTTCCCTATAACAACATGGTGAGGTGAGGTGAGTCGAGTCTAGAGAAAGTGACTGACACAAACTCACCCATCCAGTTTTTCATACCTAAAATGGGACTAGTACTCTCAGTCTTCTGGTTTCTAGGCCAGCACCTTAGTCACCACACCAAAGTGACTCTCTAAAACATTTTCACTAATGGCCAGCTTGGAAAGAAAATTTAAGTGAAGTGCCATAGGGCTGTGTTTAGGACCCTGTGCCCTTCAACATTTTTATTAATGACTTGGATTGAAGGAGTTGATTGGACTCTTAAAAATCTGCAGATGACAGTGTGTGTGTGTGTGTGTGTGTGTGTGCAAAACTTCAGACAGGGATTATTTCAACTCTCCTTTTCCTTACCTGACTCTTCCAGTTCCAGAATTCCAGTTGTGCTTCCTAAGCATTGTTATGCATCAAAAATACATTGCAGGGGGAAAAACCACTATAAAACGGCTGATGTTAGATTGAAAAAGGAGTTTTCTGATTGAAACCGCAGCAACAAGAACCATAAAAATAATATATGTCTTTATATTGACTAGATTCATATAATTTCCTCTGTTTTAATTCTTATGCTAAAGCTTAAATAAGATTAAAGAAATTCAGATTCTCTTATCTTTAATTTCAACAAGGATAAAAATTCTTGCTTTTAGGTGAAAGGCTTTTATTTAAGATCTATTATCTTTACTATGTAGCTTTTAAGAATTCACCCTTAAATACAATTGTTTGAGAAAAAGATATTAAAGAAAGACATAACATGCACCTAAAATGATGTAATCTCTTTCTCTTTAGCTGACTTCAGTATTGTTCTTTTACACATCAGTAACTGTATGTGATATTAATCAATTCTGAAGTGTCTGTGGAATGGAATGGAACGGAACGGAATAGAATAGAATAGAATAGAGGCTGACTTATGACCACAGTTGAGCCCAAAATTTCTGTTGCTAAGTAAGACAGTTAACTGAGTTTTGCTCCATTTTACAACCTTTCTTGCCATAGTTGTTAAGTGAATCACTGCATTTGGTAAGCCAGTAACATTGTAAAGTGAATCTGGCTTCCACATTGACTTTGCTTGTCAGAAAGTGATAAAAGATGATCACATGACCCCGGGACACTGCAACTATCGTAAACAGAAGTCAGTTGCTAAGTGCTTGAATTTTGACCATTTGAACATGGGGATGCTGCAATGGTCATAAGTCTGAACGTTTTTTCAGTGCCATTGTAACTTTGAATGGTCGCTAAACAAAGGCTGTAAGTCAAGGACTACCTGTACTTTATTTGGCCAAGTGTGGTGGTTAAACACACAAAGAATTTGTCTCCGGTACAGAATTCTCTCTATAGATACTCATATTAAATATTCCTTGATGTGTTTTAAGTTTTGTTTTGCTAAAATTTGCCTCATTAGATACAGGTAACTCCTGGGTCATGACTACTTGTTCAGTAGCCGTTCAAACTTGTGACAATACTGAACGAGGGGACTTACGATAGGCCCTCAAAGTTCAGGTCATTGCAGCATCCCACATGATTGTAGTCCAGGTGCTTAGTATCTGATTTGCAATTATGACATTCCAGTGAGCTGCAGTCACATTATCATGGGTTCCAATGTTCCCTGCCAGCTTCCCACAAGCAAAGTCAATTGGGAAGCTAGCAGGAAGTCACAATCAATTGCTTAATGATGACAATAGGGACTGTCATCACTAAGTGACATAGTCACATGGCATCATGTTTTTGACCACATCACTTAGCAATGGCAATTCTGATCCCAATTGCCATAGTAACCCAAGGATTGTATCCACACCTCATTGATCTTGCTGAGCTGAGAAACTATGCAGGATTGCTCCTGGTTAGGACTTGGATGGAAGATTACTAAGGAGTACAGCTAGAACTGGAAGGCTGACATCTATCCTCAAAGCAGGCAGTGGCAAGTTGCTTCCATGATGGTACTTGTCAGTGAAGTTCCCAGGAATATGGCTTGAAGGCTTTATTTTCAGGGTTTTTGGCAGATCTTACATAGTGTCCCCATTACCAACATTTAAGTTTTCACAATATGTCTAAATTTATATTTTTCTTACTCTTACATACATTTACAAAGTAAGTATATGCTGATGTACTGATGACACTTATTTTAATTTTTATTTGATAGTAGATGTGAAAGATAAATGCAGTTTCAGAAATAGTATAAAAAAGGTAGCTATATAAATCATTGGGTAGCAATATAAATCAATAGTAATATACCAAAACTGAATCTCAATATTCTCCTGTCTTTCAATAGATAGCAAAGGTATTGTAGTCATAACTCATATGTCAGAATTCAAGATATTTATATATTTATGAGATATTCATGAGGTATATTTATATATATCATCTATCTACAGTCAGTTCTCAGCTTACAACCACAATTGAGACCAGAACGTCTGTCACTAAAGGTTGTGATCATTTAATGAATTGCGGCCAATTTTATCTTTTTTTTTAATTGGCATGGTTGTTAAGCAGTTCATGTTTTCTATAAGGAAAGGCTTTGCTTGCTGGAAGCTCCTTAGGAAGGTGGTAAATGGCAGTCATGTGACTCCAGGATGCTGCAACATGATGGTTGCCAAACACCTAAATTTTGGTCACATTACCTCTGGGATGCTGTGATGGTTGTAAATGTGGTCATAAGTAACTTTTTCAGGCCTGTCATAACTTTGAACAGTCATTAAAATGGTTGTAAATCAAGGAATACTGTCTATCTCTATATCTGTCTATATATATCTATCTAATCTATATCTGAATCCAATCCAATCTAATCTAATTTATCTCATGAAAGCATATTCCGCCTGCAGAAAGCGTTGAACTGGGGCCAGTCTGCCTGATTGTTACTTGCTTTTGACAAAAGTCACTTTTGCCAACTGAAGTGAAGCACTGTGACTGATGATTGTTTATAAGGGATAGTGTGGCACTCAACATCTTATTTTGAAGGAGTACTTCAAATATCTTTCTGAAGATCTAAATAGTCTTGAGATAAGTCAGGAAATAATATAATACTCTGCTTTATTTGTTTATGATATTTGTATGTCCCAGATCTGCCAGATAGTCCCACTATCTCCATATATACATGAAAACAATCTGATCTGGTTCTTATTTATTAAACTCATTTACACAATTGACCACAAGATGGCATTAAATTGTTTTGAAGGCATTGATCTACTTAAAGAAGTTTCTGTTTTTAGAAAATATTAACCTTGTGCACTGATAAAGGTTTCCATTAAGGCTGCTGTTCTATATTTTCATCTATTCAAAACAAATACCTCTTCAAAAGTGAAATATTCCATCATGCTACATGCCTTTTCCGTTTTCTTTTCCACTTTAATCCCGTTTTATATTTATATATAATAAATGTGTATATTTTTTATTTAGTTATGACATTGTCAAACCATTAATTGTATGTGACATTTGATGAATGGAGATGTAAGGTCTTTCTTGTTTTCATTTCGTTTTTCCCCTATAAATGTGGTGTTGTATTTTACAGAAATCTACAACTAATCCAGACTTCAAATATTTACATCTGATTCAAAATAGTTGAGTTGACAGGTTTAGATAACTGGCAAACAGGATGAGACCATCCCCTTAAAGGTAGCCAAGCGACTTAGATGCTCTTTTACAGCAAGTAGTCTTCTGTGGATATCAAAGGAGACTTCCACAAGTGAAAGGGCTCCTTTTGTGTCATAACAGCTTTTGATTCTATGATGTGCTACCATTTGCAACTCCACCATCTCAGAGAGACATCCAACTGCCTGGAGCAGCTGGGAGGTAATGGGAACTGCAAGGCATGAGCCAAAAAATTATCTCTCACTTTTCACTGTTGTTTAAGGAGCACTATAGCAGTCATGTGGGTTTTTCAGAAAATCTTGAAGATAATAGCACTGTAAATCAGGGTAGTTTTAATGGGGTAAGTTGCAATTTAAATTTAAAAAAAAATCCTAATACAAATTACCATGTGTACAGTATATGCAGGAAAATACTACTGCTGCCCACAACGTTGGTTCTCCAAGCTGAGCTTTGAGCTTGTATTTGTTGGTCTTTGATATGAGAAAACTAGAATGAGTGTGAAGTGTGATTTTATGGACTGGCAAAGAGAATCACTTAATTCTAATTTGGGACTGGGTTTAAACATGTTCTGAGAAAAAGCCATATTATTTTAAGTTCTCTGTGTTCAGAGAAGCTTAATAAATGCCATATTAATTCCTGTCAAGATTTTTTACAAATTCCTAGGACATTTTACAGAGGTTGCATCTCATTTTCTGGTCCATTGAAGTTTTTGAGTAAATCTGTCTTGTGATTCTGTTTACTGTTTGAAGCTTTTTTTTCACTGAGGTGTCAAGCTGGGAATATGAAAGTACCCTCTACACTTAAGCTATAAGAATTTCTCCTTTTGACCGTCAATATACATTCTTTTTCAGCTTATCTCAGCATGAAGATATAGATCTTATAAGAGAGGGATATTAATGATCTGCAATGCAAAGCAAAAATCTGCTTGATTTTGGAAGAAATTTCCTCTGTACATTTCTTGTGAAATTTGACTTGTATGTAATTTTATTCATTTTCTTGCCTTTTATGAGGCAAGGTAATTTGAGGTAATAAGCTGTAATAGAAAACATTTGGGTTTTTCATGGCACAGATCTGGCTTATATAAAAGTTGCAATATACTGCAACTACTAGTTAAAATACGTTCCTTAATTCATCACTCTGGAATAGCATACAAAATTTTAGTTACTTATGTTTTAATATGTGTTGGTAATGGAGTCTGCTGTTTAGTGGAAGATTTACACAAATGACTTTTTTCTTTCGCATGAATGGATCTTATAGATTGTAAGTTTCATTGATTATGTAATTACAGCGTAACCTGCTATTTGAAAGAAATAAGCAGAATAGAAATGTCTGATTTAATTGCCATAAAGGAATGCTGAATACTTTCTTCTTCAGTTGAAACTTTCCTACGATACAAATAGAAATGTATTTTATAGTTTATTTTATTCTGAAAGTTTATAAAAATACTTTTTATAGCATTTATGATTACGAATATATATACGTATATCTGAATTTTATGATTGTGGTATATTCCATTTATTGCCACAGCCTTAAGTGTAGTTTTACCATTCATTGTTTCATTTTGCTTGGTTCCTTGTTTCCCCCCCTGTATATCTACTTAAATATATTCTGCCATCTATATTTGTACATTTGTGCACTAGTTCATTGGAGTAAGATATTTTATTTATTTTTATAATGCATTAATGTCAATAGTTGCATTAACACTAATTTCTGAGCTCAGAAGATATTTAACTTAAAAAACAGAATAATTAAGATGAGAAGGAAGGAATAGTTACTAGACATGTATGAATCATTAAGATCTGACTTGAATTTGGGATTCAGAAGTAGCATAATTAAATTTGAATTCAGGTTTCAAAGGCAACATAATTTTAACCGATTGGAGATTAAATTTAGAAAAAAAGGACAATGAGTTGTAATAGGGGAAAGTATCACTGTGTGCAACTATTTAAAGTGTTTTTTGGCAGAATGATGAAAATAGCAAGGGTAGTATACTCTTTGGAGGACAACCATCCTAAACAATTTCTTTTTTTTTTTTTTCACAATATATTTTTTTTTTTTTCCAAAACCATTCTTTCATTGCACGATGTGTCACACTGGGTACAAACACTCAACAAATACAATCAAAAAATA
>JANHFL010007943.1:87937-127696 GCA_032468155.1 Oxyrhabdium leporinum
ACCAGCCTTTATTAGCGATATTATCTTTGCATGCCCAATCCTATCTTCCGCAGCTATTCTTCCATTTAATTTCATTAATTCTTACGATTGTAGGTATATCAGACGAAAGTCTTTGTCCGCGGCCATCTTAGGGGAATCGGAAGCTCTTTTGTTGTTTTTTCTCTGTTTTTTCTCTGGTAAGCTCATCGTATCGGTCCGTGTGCGTTCGGAATAGTTTCAATATGTATCTATAAAGTCCGTTACCCGGTCGTATCCACATCGTGTCCCTTTCAACTCTTTCTGGCGAGGCCGCTACAGCTTCGGGACGGCTCCGTTATGGCCGTCATCTGGGCTGGAGAGTTTTTTGTGGCGAAGCCGTGTCTCTAGAAGTTCGCGAAACTTCTGCAAGAACACGGCCAATTACCACTTTATCCCCCGTCCCTACAAGACGGGTTCGGTCGAAAGACCCCTCTCCATGCCCTAGTTCGAGATCCCATCGAAAGAGACGATGGATATCCCGTGCCGCTGCTTTGAGGCCCCGCCCCTTTCTTCTCATCCTAAACAATTTCAACTGGGTAGCTGCAAGGATTTGATCATAGCCCATTTTTGGAATATTTCCCTAAAGAATATCCCCACTTTATGCAGAGATAGCAGAGATGAGGAAGCAAGCTTCCAAAATGTCAAGCAAAGAACCTATTTAAAAATGGTGCTGAAATATTCCCTCCTTCTCTTTCTCTTTTCAAGGCTCTAAGCAACTAACAATCAGAAATATAAGAAAAGAGCCCTCAGTAAAAATAAACTTACCAAAAACAATCTCAACAGTATCAAAAGAAGGCATAATATGTCTGTTTCTGCATCCCAACATTCAAAGCTTGCTTTCCCCCCAGACCAAATGTGAAAGCCAGATCTTCATTTCTCTCAAGCAACCCAGGAGGAAAAAAGGTAGGCTGCATCCCCATAAGGAGGGCTTTTCTGAAGATGAAGGCAGCAAAAAAATTAATTAAAAAATGAAATTAAAAAAAAAGCCCATTTCCAAGATCCTGTCAGACATTTACCTGGAGAGAATTGATCTGCTTGGATGGGGAGATGAATGTGGGAGAAGACAGTCCTTAATTTGGTCCAGAAACCTAGCACCTTGCATTGCACCTGGAAGCCAAGTAGCAGCCAATTCTGCTCTTGATGCAGTAAGGTCACTTGAGGGTATCCAGAAACTTGTTGCTGTCCAGGCCGCCAGTTTTTGTGACAGCTTCTGAATGTTTTCCAAAAGCAGCTTCATGTAGAATGCATTGACGGTTATACAAATGGGAGGTGGTTAGGACATAAAGGACTGAGCAGGAATGGTTGCAAATGATGCACAGGATGTAATTGCAGAAGTCCTCTTGGTCACAGGAGCTACCTGTGTAGTTCATGAGGCCCATGGAATTGTAAAATACATCTGGGTGGGGAACTACTTAAGAGCCAAAGGTAGCGCTTTGCTAAAATTATTTGGCTTATAAACCCAAGGCCAGTTTGTCTTCGGGGATCACGTTTAAGATTTTTCCTCCTCATCCAGATCTGATACCCCCCTCCCCCAAGCATTTCTATTGTGTATCTTTTTTTAAAAAAAATCTGGGAAATATTTGTTATCACTTTATAAACTGATAATTATGCTATAAAGAGACAGATCAGTATATAATACAGGCTAAGAGCAGTAACACTATTTCAGGCACGGTTATACTACCTACAGCTACAGCATTACTATTTTTAACATTGTCATAGTATTTATGACAGCCTTTTCATCATTTTTTTCCTTGGACATTAATTTTACAGCAATTATTTTACTACTGCTCTTCGTAACACTACATAGCTATCATCCCCATACGAATCTTTAAAAGGCTTCTTCCAGCATTCTCACTGAAGTTTCAACACAAATCATTTCATTACTTCTGTTTTTATTTCCAATCACTCTGCAGGACTCTAGCCTTCTTTACTCACTTCCCAAACAATTTTTATTTCATCAAAATAATGAAGTGTTTGCATTTTCTCTTTCTTAATTTTAGCTCTTTTTGACAACATACTTTGCAACTATTTTTTTTTCTGTGCAGTACACAATACCTTTCTCTCATACTTACTATTTTGTAGCAATCTTATATGTGTTTTTTTTCACACACCACAATTTTACTTCATCAGTCCAGCAGCCATGCTTTTTCACACTTAGTTTAGTCTGAATACTTGAATGGCACTCTAACATATTTTTTTACTTTGTTCCAGTTTTCCACATCCTTTTTCTTAGATCTACTTTCTGTTCATTCTAATATATCTTGTAACACTTTTTCATACAGAACTTATACTTTCCCTGTCGGCAGTTTCATTTACTTTCATTCTTTTTTCTTTTACTTCTTCCTTTTTTACTTTTCTACTTTTAACACTACAGAATAATATCAGCATCTTGCTTCATTTTATATCCTTCACTAATTCTTTTCAATGAACAATTTTCTCATGAACAAATCAGATTTTTTAAAGACTGATATTCTATTCTTTACCATGTGTATATATGAGTATACTTATATTTAAACCATGTATGCAAAACAGTTTTTATCTGAAACTCGCTATTCATTATTCTATTTTATTCTTATTTCTCTTAATGGCATAATCACTTTTACTATATTCTCATCTTATTTCCACCAATCCATTCATGTCCTCCAAAAATAGTTTTCGCTGGATTGTTTTCATTCAGGATGTTGTATGATTTTCTCATATTTCTCATATTTTCATTAGCACTATTCACTGTAATGAGCTGTCGGCAACCTATGGATTCATACTTCCATACAAAGTCAGAACAACACTGACAGCAATTAATACTTTTGACATATATTTTAACACTTTAACTCATAATTAAATAATCACTTCTTTGCACATTTTCATCAGCTCTGCTCTGTGGGTTCAAGCTGTCCATAATCAAATCTTTAACATCCTTTCCCAAGTGTTAATCTGTTTACAGGAAAGCACATTTCTAACTCTAAATTATCATTTCAGTGAAGTTGAGGATACGAAACCATTTTGAACTCATGGGCATGTGTAAGATGTTGAGAATATGTTGTTGCATACACTACGCAACAACAGTTTTTCAAATATTTGTTTTCTGCCAGTCAATTTGCATTCCCATTCACATCTTACCCAGCACTTAGACCAAAGGAAGAGATAAAATGCATAAAACACAGGAGTGTGGGGAAAAGATGTTAAACCACTAACATATTCCATGATGTATAATTGTATACCCATTTTCTGTTTTATCTTTGCACGATCTCTTCTTTTTTCATCACTACTAATAGTACAATCTATAGGAGTGGTATGGTGGCCTAGATGTTAAGATGCTCACCTCACACTCTGGAGGCTGAGACTTCAATCCAGACAGTGGCAGCTGTTTCTCTTTTCAGGGCACAAAGAGAAAATATCTGTTGTAAACTCCATGTAGGCATCAGGAAGGGTATTTGGCCAGGAAACGTTCAGCTCCATTCAGTCGCTCTGACTCCACACTGACACAAGGGATTACAATGTCGTAAAATGAAACAAGAAAAAAACCCTAATAGTACAATCTATAGCAGGGGTGTCAGACTCACGTGGTCATGGCATCATCATGTGATGTATCATTATTTTTTCCTCCTTTGCTAAACAGGGTATGGATGTGGCCAGTGCATGATGCATCTGGGCCGCAGACTGTGAATTTGACAGTCCTGGTCTATAGGCTTTCAGTCTGTTTGGACTTGCTATCCACTTTCCATTTTTTTTTCTTTCATGGCTGCCATCTTTCCCTTTCCTACCTTGATTTTATTCTCCTTTCCTCTTTCACACTTCCAATGTTGTGGCTCAAATTGCTCTCCTCCAGAACTTTTTTGTTGCTTCAAGTCAGAATGGTTAGTTTCAAAAAATGGTTCTGATCTCATGGTAGCCCACAACAGAGAATTGATCCCTCAAAGTGCAGTAAGAAAATTCCAATTGATAAAATAACGTGGTTTGTAGTACGCTTTGGAAACTAAACCCCAAGTGTAGTATGCTTTGGAAAGCTTTGTACAGATGAACTTATGGTAGATAGACAAAGTAGGGGCAACGATAGTGTGCACTCTCTCCCCTTTATCCATTTTTAAGCTGTCTTGGGTGTGTATTGTTGAAGTGATTTCTGCTACATCCATACCAAGCCTTCTCATGTCATCTTAATATAATGCATTACCTCACCTTACCCTACCCAACATTGCTGGGGAAGGCTTTTGTATTCACTTTAAATAAGTAAGCTGCATTGGCCTATGTGGTTCTTCTAAGTTAGTTCTCAACTTACAAGAGTCCAGTTAGTAACCGTACAAAGTTACAGCGGCACTGAAAAAAGTGACAAGATTATTTTTCACGCTTAACGACCATTGCAGCATCACATGATCAAAATTCAGATGCTTGACAACTGACTCATATTTATGACAGTTGCAGTGTCCTCAGGTCATGTGATCCCCTTTTGCAACTTTACAAGCAAAGTCAATGGAGATGCCAAGTTTGCTTAACACTAACAACTGCAATGATTCACTTAACAACTGTGGCAAGAAAAGTCGTAAAATGGAGCACAATACATTTAACAAATGTCTCATTTAGCAACAGAAATTTTGGAATCGATTATCATTGTAAGTTGAAGACTTTTTGTACTGTAGATGAATATTGGATTGTACTGCCATGCAGTGAATTACTAAAATTCACTAATAGAAGTATTGCAACATGTTGTGTAATATTTTGAGTTTAAATTGTATTTGAAATGATTTATTTTGGCAAAGAAATGCTCAGAAACGCTTTCTTGAACTCAGAAATGCTCATTAAATGAACCCAAACAGCAATATCATACTCAAAATGGAATGCTTTGAATTTCAAACAGTTGAAATTCAGAACAGATTGATTGATATGTGCCATCAAATCCTTTTCAACTCCTAGTGACCACATAGATTTTCTCCATGTTAATCTATCCCCAATCTGTTCTTTCAAGTCTCCCAATGGTGCACTTATCTCTCCTGTAACTGAGTCAGAACATTTTGATTCTGGCTCCTGAATATATTTCTTAATTAATCAACAGTCACCGCAAATTTATTGGCATAAATTAACAACCCTTCTCCATGTTGAGAAATAAAGAAAAAATGTTTAACAGAATAACAGAGTTGGAAGGGAACTTAGAGGTCTTCTAGTACAACCCCCTGCTCAAACAGGAGACGCTATACTACTTCAGACAAATGGTTGTCTAATCTCTTCCTAAAGCCTCCAGTGTTAGAGCACCCATGACTGGAGGCAAGCCATACCGCTGATTAATTGTTAAATTAAAAGTTTATAGATAAGTAATGTGGGAAGATTTTGTTCTACTGTATAATAATTTCTGATATCTACATTTTGCATTTTCTCTAGTATCCCAGTCCCATGGAGAAAAATGTTGTTGCTGTAAAAACAGTAGAAGAGAAAACAGGTAAGTGTTTTAAAAATGTTCAGCTCTGCCCTACTTAACCTTATTCAGTAATCTCTGCTCTAGTAAATTATGGTTTAGATGACTGCAGTATGTTCTGTATGGAACTGCCCTTGAGGATGATCTCAAAACTTCAAGTAGTCCAAAATACAGCAGCAGGAATACTGATTAGAACTGGATATTGTGAAAATGTTAAGTCAATTTTCTGTATTCTTCTTTGGCTGTCAGTTCATTGCAATCCACATTCAAGTGTTAATATTAATCTATAAAGCCCTTTAGGGCATGAGACCATGTTATCGGAAGGATTTTTATTTATTTGACTTTATAAGTTACTCAACTCCAAGGGTCTCTTCCTGGATGTTTCTACCTATTGCCTGGAAGTTGTTTTCAGAAATGTCTGTCCCAGGCTAGACATACGCACATATTCCCATGAACACACATACATACTCTTGAGAAGTAAAAGTTTTACTTAGAACTTAGTAAATATAGGCAGTGACAGGTAGAGCTTTTGTGCAAATCCATTCACAAAAGCAGGAAAGCCTCAAATTCCCAGACTGTTAGCCTACAGTGAGCTCCAAATAGCCAGAGTGCAAAACGGGGAGTAGAAACAGGTTACAATCCAGAAATTCAAAAATCCAAATGTGTGTCTGCAGAGCCTGCTTCCAAGAAGTGGAGTTGCCTCAGGCAACAGGCTCAGGAAGTAAATGCATAGTGTTCCAGCAAGCAGAGCAGTTACTCCCAACAGAATTACCAGACAATGATGGCTCTTAAATGGATCCTGTGCCCTTGCCACGGAAGGACTGACACTGATCTGTTCTCCTCTGCACACAGTTCAGCATGCCTCTAGGGTGGGAGGACATCTGGGGTCCAGCCTTCATCTGCTTCAAGCTGTCTTGAATGTTGCTCAGGTCATGTCAGTCTCGGGTGCCTACTGGCTAAGCTTCCTTTAAGGCTAATGTCTTGAGCATCTTCCTCATTTCATACTCTTCTGAGTCTGAGCTGGCCATCACAAGAGATCCTATTGCTGATATGCAACAAATGGTCACCAGGCTGAAGCCTTTTCCATAGCAACTCCCTGATTCTGGTGCTAATTTTACTAACTTTTTAGCACCGAGCAAATACGTATTAATGCTCTCAACCTTTTAATATATTCGTATTAATTTAAAATTTACATGTTGCATGGAAATATTTTCATTAATCGGGTGGCTGTTTTAATTTTTATTGTATATTTTAATTCAGATTAATTACAATTTTTACATTGCAATTTTAATAAAACCGCCCCGCAAAACTCAGTTTTGAAAAGCCACATAAAAAAGTTTAGGTAAAACGTAAGCAAGATTTACTTTTTTTTTTGTTTAAAAAGATCAAAAAATGTTCAGTTAACTTCATGTAACTGAGTACACTTTGAAGTGTATTCTAGAATGCCTGTTTAATTTTCATCCACTAATAGAAATATACATAGAACTCTATAGAATATGAATCTTTTGTTGTTGAATTTATTGCCTTTAATTAGTTTAAGAATATTTATGAGGCGATGCATACTGTAATAGTGGTATGGTATTTTTACATAGAAATGTACAAAATACTTTGAAATGATAGTCATTTACATCTGTTTCAGTTAAGTCTCTGGCCTAATTTTGCAAATGAAACTTCTGTAGCTTCCTAGGTGGATGGCCTGTGTGAATAGACTGGGTTGGAGAATGACTGTGATGCTGTAACTTGTTCTAGATCTTTTAGCAGCATGTGTAATCATCAGTCATGTGGTCTTTTGCACTACTATTTTTTTTTCAGTGATGCACTTAAGAGAGTTGGAAAGGACCTCTGAGGTCTTCTAGTCCAACCCCTTGCTCAAGCAGGATACCCTATACCAATAAACCAGTGGAATGGCTTGCCTTCAGAAGTTGTGGATGCTCCATCACTGGAGGCTTTTAAAAAGAGATTGAATAGCCGAGAGATTGAAAAATATTTTCAGGATTTCCAGAGCACCCAAATCTTTCGAATTTTATTTTAAACCAGAATATATTTGTATGTCTTTACCTTGTACAGATCCTTATGATGCTGTGCCTATATTTTTGGTAGTCTAGAGTTTTTAGACAAAGTTAATCAGTGTTTGTCCTTCCTGCTTCCTAGCTAGCTAATAGCTGTTTGTCCTTTGTGTCCATCTACAGGGCCCACCTCCTTTGCATGCATCTAACACATATTTTCATTTCCTTTCACAAATGAAAAAGTATGTTATAAGCATCCCTCACCATCCATGTGTTTATCTATTCTTGGTTATTTTACAAATATACATGCAAGATACTTCTAAGATAATTTAAAAATATATAAACATTAAAAATTCCAAAGTAAAACTCTTGGTAAAATAAGATATTTTGATCACTCTTCTGCTGGAGTGGGGTGGGTGGGGCAAAGTCAACCAATCACAGTTTGTTTTACAGTATTTATGCACTTGTATCTAGTACTCAATGAGAAAAATAAATTTTTGACCGGCTTAGTTGATGAGGGCAGATGACCTAAACAGTGTGAATGCTTTGTGTGTTTTAGCTCTTTGGTGGCAGAGAAGTAAACTGGCATTCCAAACTCCCTGCATAGCTGCAATGTGACAACATAGTGTTAAAGCGGTAAACAAACACCATTCTGTTTGGTAGAGGAATGGAAGGAGGACAAGCTATAAAAATGCATACATAATATCAGGATAACAAGATTTTAAGCCTCTGTGAGCAAAGAAGGGAGAAAGTGATTGAAAAGTGGTCTACCTTGGGTTCGATTGGAAATGAAATAAGCTGAACTTGGGCCATGAGATGACAGGTAGTATGATGAAAAATCATTCATATGGGAAAAAAAACACATCTCTCATCATTTGAAGTAACATTGCTTGGGAAGCTGATGTATTCACTTAGCTAAAATTGAGTTCTGTGGTTCTTTAGAGTGAACATGGATAGTATTGCACTGCCAGCTATTTCTTGTAGTGCTATGTGTGCAGATAATCCTCAATTAGCAACTGTCTCATTTAATGCCTATATGAAATTATGACCTTCACAGGTCTGTAAAGCAAAGGAAAGATAAAGATCTTAAGCACAGTTGTAGTTTCATTTAGTGACCGCTTTGCTTAATTTGCAAAATCCCATTTGTAGTCACTAAACAAGAACCACCTACATTACTTTGAGTTTAAATTATTTTATTTGAAATAACCTGTTTCAGCAACTTTGAAAAAGTCTTGAGCTCAAAAATGCTCATGAGTGGCTGAGGTTCTAATCGTTACAGCAATGCTGATAAATGCTTTGGATATCAAAGAAAAACTGGCTATTTTAAAGGGGAAAATGATATGAAAGGGAGGCCCATATATTTGGGGTAGAAATGACATGATTTCTATATTATGAAAATTGTCATTTGATAGTTATTCAAATGCCAGATAACTACCCAGTGGATATATTTAATGTCTTAGCCTTTTGTGAATCCTGGTCTCAAAATATGGCACAAAACAACAATTGTTTCACCTGAAACATTTAAACAGGTTAAATGACTTAGACCAGAGATGAAGTATCACTAGATTTTCAGAGGGTGCTGCAATGCAGACTTTGGCATCTCTCACCAATAACCCTGCTGGCTGAGGTTCCTCACTGGTTCCTCCTGCCCATTTAGAGGGCTGAAGAATAGAACTGAATAAACATAATCCTTTGCTTTTTGGCTCTGTATTTACCATTTGTGTAAATACTGACTTGAGGTGCGGTTGAGAAGAAAATCAGGTTCTCTGTCAATTTCTATCCTTCACTGTACGGAGCTGACATTTCCTTGGAAGCTTTAGAGATAAAAACTAGTTAATCCATAGCTTCTTAATCTTCATTGCCTACCTGCCTGGACCATCAATTTTCTATTTATCTTTCTGCCCTTTAATACCTCTCCTCTTCCCTTGAGACTACACTCTGGTCAGATTTGAGACGGATTGCTAAGTGTTGCCAACCCATCTTGATAAGAAGGAAAACATATATGTATGTTCATACATACAATAAAAATCTTTTCTTCAGTTGGTAGGAAGTATTTAATTACTAGTCCCTGGCAGTTATAATGGAATCTTTGATATTTTGCAGCAGTGAGTAAAATGGAGCTATATAATTTTGTTCAGCTATACATAAGCATCCCATTAAGTTTCATATATTTTTATGACTACTGCATACCTGCTCAAAATTATGCTAGAGCAGAAATATAAGCAAATTCAGGATTGTGAGAAAATCCCTATGAGCCATTTTTCTAAGGTAAAAGGTGAATCTCACAACAATCCGTGGTTGCTGTCAAAAGTGATAATTCATTCCTTAGTTCTGTGATTCATTTGTGTGGTTCAGAATAATATAGCAATAATCATCATCTGTGGATTGTATCAATTATGACTTCTTTTTCTATTACTCAAACTCTGCAAGCATCTTTTTTTTTAAAGCTCTCAGGTTTTTTTTTAAACCACAGATTTATTCAACTATTGTTCCTTGTCCCTAAATGACTTTCCCAATCCCCCCCCCCCCCAAGAACTGCCGCTTATCCATTGTGGCTGTCAGATTGGGGTCACAGAGGTAGAAATGTCCTGTCTTCCGGAAAAAAGGGATCTCATTACAATATAGTTACTAGTACAAAATACACTAAAAGGATCTGCATCTATAATACAAATACTAGTCAGGAAATGAATAAATAATTACTACTTCTGGGAGGAACTGGAACCAAGATTGGTCATTCCACCAATTCAGTTTCCAACTGTTGTCTTACATGTTTTGTTTTGTCTTTTAAGGAAATAATCTGTTGGGAGGGATACCAAGTTATTTTTCAAAATATTCAAAATTTGTATTCGCCATGGCATGCAATTTTAATAGTTTTTTTTTCTTTGGGAAATAATCAGCATATGACTCCCTGTAAATATGTCAAGTTGCAAATCCATATACAGTGCCACTACGTCTATTTAAAACATACTGAAGAATGCTGTTTCCAGGGAAGAAATATTCAGATAAGGTTTCAGAGAGAGTTGCCTTTTCTCAAGAGCAAGTAATGGCCTTGCTCCAGGCTATTTGCCCACCTAGGTTATCAATTAACATCTTCCTGAAGCTTATGGACTTAATCAGGAATCATTAAATATTAAAATGCAAATTGATTTTAGAAGCCACTCACGTTTGCATTGTTTGTCAATACCTATAATTTGAGAAAGGGGCTGTGCTTTAATTTTCAGAAAGGAGCTTTATTCTTCTCACTGATTCAGTTCAGAGCAAAAATAAATGTTTGTTGTCCAAAAAATCGTGTTAGACTTCAACCATTGGCATTGCTAGATGGTAGAGGTAGTTTATGTTCTTAGGATGTAGTTTAGAATGCAGAGTGAGAAGAATGAGCTGTTGTTGCTCTGAAGTGCTGACCCAGGAAGATACTTGAAGCTTGTAACTAGCAACACAAGTGCCTCAGAAATTAACTCCCTGACTGCTATTTGCCAAAATTTACTGTGATTTCAAGACAGTTCTAGGAAGTTCTAAAAAGTTTGAATTTAGCATTGTATTTTTTGTTTTGTTATCACCATCACAGTAGATTTAAATCAGTTGTTCCAAGACTACTACGCAGGGTTGTTGGCGTAAAATCCTTCCTAGATTAACATACTGTGATATTCTTTGAGTGCCAAAGCAGAAAACATTAACTAAATCTCTTTATGGCTTCCAAGCCTTCCTGCTGATATTGTTTGATTTTGTTTGTTACTCTGAAAACTTATTCTTTTATTATCAGACTTGTCTACAGGAGTCATATATCGGAGAAGGATTGCAACATGCCAAAATGTCATTCCACACATTTTAAGAAAGGTAACTAAGTTCAATCCATTAAAATTCATTATAAAGGTGATATAAGCAAACTATGCTTTTGTTCAAAATTCATTAGTTTAACTTTTCCGAGTTACAGATGACAGTATTTAAAATTCGACTTTGTGTCTTAAAGATGAGATAGCTAATGTTCAAAGTTCTTATCTCAAAATGAGGATTTGTAAAACAATCAAAGTAACATTTTTACAATACAGTTAATTTAGCTCTAGAATCAAAATAGAGTGATGATTCTTGTTTTAAACTTCAACTTTCAAATTAAATTACAATATTTATGATCTACTGTATTTTCTGCTATGTACCATATAATTTTGTAAAGTGCTCTTTTTAATTTTACATATTGAAAATATACCGTAATAATTCAATTTTACCACATTTCTTTTTACTCTTTCCATGCCTCATCTAGATGGGAAAGCGTAAAATTTACAGGTACCAAAGAGAATGAAAAATGAACCTAAATGTTTTGAGTAATTATGTCTTGTGTCCAAACAGTTGATGCTTTCTTTTGGATCTGTTACATTAAAGTGGACTTAAAAGAGAAATAAAATGGCACACATTAAGTTGATGCTTTGCTTTAAAATGTTGCAGTTGGCAACATTTTTAACAAGTTACTAAACAGTGGAAATAACTAATAAAAGCTTGCATGTTTATCAAATGTCAATGTTGTGTCAGTGGTTACACGTTACTGACGGATATTAGCCTTAATATAACTATTAATGATTTTAAAAGAATGAAATTATTTACTAATGTACCTAATCTGATCTTTTTTTCCCTCACTCCATTTACTGACCATTATAAATGTTACATTTGACAGATTAGTACCCTGAAAGTATCGGAAGTCTACCTAGAAGAGGAGTCGTGGCTTAATATGCAAGATAGAATTATGTCTATGAAGACTCACTCTCTTACGTGGACAGAGTATGCTACCCTAAATGAAGAATCAGTCTTCAGAGAAAGCTCTGAAAATCCAAATTGGTAAGGTGTAGTAGGTTCATTTATTAGAAAGTGGTATTTGTATTTTCATTATATCACCTTCAATAGGAAGAACTGAAGGTTTTACCTTGGGCATCCATGATGGTTCTTAGTGATATAGTAAGTCTATGCAATTTATGAACCACCAAATCAAGGGCTGCTTGCTGCATGTATATTGAGATGCATTGAAAACACTGATTTGGGGCCCTTCTAAGACTTTAACATGTTCTTTCAGTTTGTCAGCTTACAATTGATAGATAGGATGTCATGCAGCTCTATAAAAGTCATAAAAGAGAAGTACAAAAATAATCCTTCTGGTACCTGGTTGACTTTGAAGCTTTACTTTTATATTCTTTATACTGCTGTCATTATTTATTGTTTGCAACTTTTTTGGGCCACTTTTCACACTAAGAAGTTGTCCATAAACATTTTATTAATAATCAATTTAGAAAACTGTTACAAATTAAAAAGAAGCAAACAAACATAAAACCAACAGTAACATCCCATTAAAATCACTAAAACAACAATGTGGTTCTGAAAATTTATTTCCCCCTTTTTTATTTTTATATAAAGACTCTGATGTAAACTGTAACCTTATGGCCCTTGGCATTCCAGGACTGTTACAGAGGAGGGGTTAATCAGCCTAAGTTCAGTGAAAGGGATCCCACCTTGAAGGGAGAAATGGAACAAGTCCTCCTTTTCAACATTTGCAAACCATCAGAACTCCAACATTAGGAGAGGTAAAAGTAGGGAACATAATGTAGAATCCGAAAGATCCAATCCTTCATAATACTTCACCCAGAGAGAAAACTTATACCAACTCTGCAGCTGATTTAATAGACTTCTTTCCCATTATCCACAAATAACAACAACCAAAGAAGATGTGTGTTGCATGTATGTGTGTATTAACATTGCAACTGGAATCGGAGGGTAAGACTCAAATGCCTCTCTGTTCCTACTTCTAGTCTATTGGTTGCATTGCCCAGAGGCCACTGGATAATTTCTTGAAGCCTCCAATCCTAAAGGGCCTTGGGAGGAGAAGAGCATTGTCCTACTAAATGCCTGCTTGAAAGTCCCATGAATACTTTTCTAAATCGTGAGACTGTTGGTAATTCTACTTTGGCTCGTTTGTAACAATAGATTAATACAATGTTTTGGGGCTGTTTTGTTAAAATGAAATAGAAAATGCCATATCCTTCAATATAAGCAAAGACAAACCATCACTGATCATATTTTTGTCTGGCATGTTATAAGAAACTTTGATTTGAAAAATATTTCAATGCAGTTCATTACTTCTACATTTAAAAATATTTATTCAAAAGAATTGAAGATAGGGGAATATGTGTAAAATAATGTAGCACAATGAGGCTGACATGCAGAAGTTATGTTGAAAGTACATTTTTTTCATTGAAAATTCATTAAAAAAATAAAAAAACCCTGTACTTTGTAAGGTGTATTTTCTAAAATCTGGTTACACTTTAATAGTAAAGTATTTCGTCAAATGAAGGCGAGCTTGGTTTTACTTTTGAGCTGTTTTGCAGTTGTTCCGGAAAAATAAGCAAAAGTAATGAACCATTGATAGAAACAGGAATAGCATCCAGACAATTGTAGTATAAAAGAAGAATATGTGGAGCTTAAAAATTGTCTTGCATGTTATAAACAATTGGCTGACTGCAATAAATCTTTTTTAGCAAGCCCCATGAAATAAAAATGTAATGTAATAGTAACCAGCCCAAAGTTAATGTATTAAAAAAAAGTTAATATTAGTTGAAGTAAAAGATATATGGATTTTCTTTTGGGGCAGGTATTTTTATATGAGCTCCATTTTCTGCAAGGAATGCATTTAGTAGATAATTAAAATGTACAGCAAATATTAGTCACTTAGTTGTATTACATGGACACACACAAAAGAGGTGCCACTTTGTTCATGTGGATTGGGACCTATTTTCCTGTGGTTTGAATATATGGAAATCTGTGTGCAGGGATATTTTTAGGCTGTTGGTTAGAATTAATTGGGTTAAAAAAGTGTTGGTTGAGAAGGATATGCTTTTGATTTCAGTCTTGGATATATAAAAAAAAGTAGCATAACTTTGTCTGCATTAGTTTTTTGTGGCTCACTTTTAAAGACTGGAGTTGTAGAGGATGAAAAAGAGAGCAAATTGGTTGGAAATGTTACATGAAAGTAAGTTTTGCAAACAACAGGTCCGTTACAAAAGTATATTGATCAGCTTCTTATTCTGAAGCGAGAGGGACATTCAGGTTCCCGGGAAAAGGGTATGATTTTCATCCTGGGTTAACATAATTGAAACATTGAAGGGCATTGGTTTATTTTTGAATTGTTTTCCACTAAAACATACCTATATTCTAATTCTTGTTGGACTCTAACATTAATCAGGGTTTAAAATGAGATGCAGTATTTCCATCCTTCAAATGATAATGGCAGTGATTCTGAAACTTCATTTCAATAGTTGGGAGAGTCTTTTCAAGTGCCAGTTAGTCTAGCAGGATAAGTCAAGGATAAATGTTTTTGTAGATTGTATAAACAGAACCCATTGTTCCTCAAAATAAAGGGATTTCTAAGGATTCTGTGTAAACTCTGATGTAGCCCCAGGATTTAATTTGGAAAGGGGGAATATAAAGTATTATCAAAATCTTCAGCAGAATGGTCAACAAAAGCTAGCTCATGCAACATGACTGCTGATAGACCTCAGGAAAAATCCCCTTGTATGAAACAGTAAACTGACATATGGTTTGCTATTTCATATCGCGGACCTATTCTTTCTTTATAGTCTGGTGCATTATTTTCATTGGAGCTTCCCAACCACTAAGTAATCATCTTTTTTTCCTGATGATAAAATCACATAGGCTAATGCACAATTGATACACTGTGACTGGGGAGAAAATAATAATCTACTAATGCTGTTGATTCAGAAAAGACAGCAAATGATCCCTCAAGTTTAATTTTCAATTTGCAGTTTAAGTATCAGCGTCTTCTCATCTATTAACCTTTAGACAGCATTTAGAGCCAAATGTAGGCTCATCTCTTTACTTTATATTAACAATAAAACAAAGGAAGAACTCTCTGGATCAGATCAAAACTTACCTAGTCCAATATTTTTTTTTCAGTGCAGTAGCGAAGCGGGTGCTTTCAGGAGGCTCACAAATCTTGAGTTTCTGCCTTTCTCTATGCATATATACTTCCTTTGTGGCTTTCATTTTTTCCTTTTCCAACTAATCCTGAACAACAGAACATGCTTAGTCTTCACTGTGTCATTCTGTGTTTTTTTCTTAAAAAAAACTTCTTTTAAGATTCTTTGAAAAGTTCTATTGTTTTCTACAATGAATCTATTGTATATACCACTTGCTCATTTCTGTTTGTAACCTTCAATTTGGCAAAACTGTGCCTCATAGGGCAACAGTTTTTCAACCAAGGTACTTCAGGTGAACTATGTTACAGAATGCATCCAAAATCCCACCTTGAAATTTGGCAAACTTCTGGCTTCTTCAGCAGACCTCATTACAATGGTCAGCTGCTGTCCTGTGATCGGCATTTCCAATGCTCCCTGACAACTTTTCAAAGTCAATGGGGAAGCTAGCAGGGAGTCTAAAATCAATTGTGGCAGGAATGGAGGAAGGGAAGGGAAGGGAAGGGAAGGGAAGGGAGGAAGGAAGGAAGGAAGGAAGGAAAGGGAAGAAGGAAGGAAGGAGGGACAAGGAGGGAAGGAAGAAAGGAAGGAAGGAAAGTGCTCCCTGCTATCTTTCTCAAGGGAATTCAATAAAGAGCTGGCAGGAAGTTGGAAATTGCTCCACTCCCACTATTTTCTTGCCTAAGAATGAACATTCTCTTTCAGTGTTTTGGTAAGGAAATATCTCTGCAATGATTACACAGCAGGACACGGGTTGTCTAAGTAAGACTTGGTGGGAGAGAGACCTCCATGGATATTGAATGTTCTTTGCTGTGGCTAGTTAGCTTATTTTGAAGTGTTTCTATCCATCTTAAGTAATTTCTACTCCTATAGTTAAATTCCAGTAATGTCAGAAGCCTTCCTTTGGCAGTAAATAAACAAATGAAATCTTTGCATGGCAATATTGTATTGATAAAGTAACTTAAGTGATAAGTTCACAAAAACTAATTCATTAGAAAAGATAGGCTGAATATTGAATGAGTTGAATAATGAACGCTAGCAGAAAGCAAGGGGGATGAATATTCTAGGAAAAAAATGGTGTGAAAATATCCAGAATCAATGTTTACCAAATGAAAAAGTTCTTATGATGTCAACACAGAATTACTGTAGGATTACACCTTGAAATTATCAATTATCAATTATAAGTTATCAATTATTTACTTAGGCACAATTGACCCCCACCTTGTTGCTTTTCTGAAAGGTCCTGAAGAAGTGTTTTTGTCAGTGGACCTAGGGACCATGAATGGAGATGAAGCCAATGCAATAGTTTATCCGATTGTGTTGCTCCCATGGAGGAGAGGGGTTTTTAAATTAGTTTTTATGTTGTGGATTTTTTAATATTGTAAGCTGTCTGGGGTAACCTGTGTGTAAGTTGGGCAGCGATATAAACCTGTATAATAAATAATTATGGAGTTTGGTAAAGCTCTGTTCTAAAAACGAAGATGAAATGAAAAGATAAAACAAAATGTTTCTGTGTGGTCTAGAATTGATAATAAGCTTAAGGAATGAATTTTACAGATCTTTTTCCCCTTCTCAGTGCGTTTATTGGTTTCTTTTTTTTGGTCCAATTTAGCTTTATTTATTATAACATATCTAAGTTTTTTTTATTTCATAGAATACCTTTTTCCCTTGTTGGTGTTGTAGATTTCTATATTTCACTATTAAATTAAAAAAAACAACAGAGGGATGTGCAACAATCGTGTATAAGTGGTAACCAGCACAAAAGCTGGCTGTTCCTGCAATAAATGCTTTGTTAATACAAATAGGCCAGCCATTCTGTTGTATATTCCAGTTCTTGTTCAGTCTACCACTATGAATTACACCAGCTGTGCCAGTAACCAAAGTGGCTGCCAATTTTGGGAGCTTCAGGGAAACAATGTCATGTGCACTCCAAAAATTTTTGCATTGTCATTTAGAGTGCTATTTAGATGTAAACATTTGTGTCTACAGTAATACCTCCTGCAATTTTCTGTAGTATATTACACATGGCTCTGATTTCAAAGGCATATCTATGTAGTGCAGTGAAATTGTGAATTGGCCTTAATTTTGATGGGGTGTGGGGCTGAGAAACAATAACTTTATACATTCTAACGGGATCTAAATATTTGGACAGAGTATAAAGAAGGAGGAAGATGGAGATTAAATATCTGCTTCTATTTTGTCTTTTAAAAAAATTATAAACAATAGTAAATAACAGTGGAGACATTATTATTATTATTAAGCATTAAGCTCATAGATAGAAACTTTTTGATATTATAAAATAAATAAATGCATGGAATTAATGCTATTCTTAGTTTTAATTGTACATTTCAAGCAACTTGATTTATTTAATTTTGGAAATTATATTGAATAGTGACATAAACTTTTTTCTCTTTAAAGGTTTGACTTATCTAAACCATCAGGATGCTAACAATTTCTGGTTTATGTTGCATAAAAACCACTGTATCAAGCAACTATCTATTTAACAATGTGATTTTCACATCTTATAATGCAATAAAGCAATTACTAAGGGGGAAAACACAATAATTTGCAAAGCCCCTCCTTCTCCATGCATGCATGCATATTTCTGATGTATTTTATAGAATCATGGCTCAAATGTTTGCTTACTATAGACATGCTTTGCTTTCTGATACTCGTTCATACTTATGATTATATCACTTTATCAAATACCTAAAGCAGTCTGTTGCTTAGCAATCTGATCAAGTAAAGCTACTCCTCCCTTTTTCCTGTTAATCTTAACAATCTATTTTAAAATTTAATAAGTAATACAGATAGTTAGGTACTGTCAAGTTGGGTTCAACTCCTCAATCAAACTGAAATTGATATATCAATAAATATCATCTGGACCTGCTTTTCATAATTATCAATGCAAGCTTGTTTAAAAGTGAAATGAACAATGTTTAGTTGGATTTCTTGTAAGGAAGATAAGCAGTGGATTGCAGCCTTGTTGCTTTTCAATTAGGAATGGCAAAATTTGATAGTTCTCTTTCTTTCATATGGATATTTTAGTTCTTCCAGCTTTGACAGTGATAACTACTGATGGGGGTTGGGAAAGAGGGAAATGACTGTTGGCAGTTTCTTTGGCTTACACAAGTATTCAAGACATGATTATTAAATGCCATTAGAAAATAGTGTTGTCATCTTACTACATTGGAAACATTGCAACCCATATTATATACACCCCTATTTGTAGGGCTGAGTTAGAGCAAATGATCTCAGCATTTTCATTATTAATCACATGAAGTTTAAGCATATGTTATTTACATATTCATTTGAAAACACTATAGCACTTATTGTATGTTATATATTATATTTGCATCATGCAGGCGTATTTTGGTGACATAAGGAAGATGTGAAACTTTAATGAACTAAAAATCATAGCCAAACCCCCCACAATTTTATAGTTTGTGATATGTGACCTTGAAGAGATGATTTTTAATATTTTTTAAGCTTTGACTTCATTATTATTATTTTTGTTTTTATTCTAAGAACAGTTTAACACGTTGTTTTGGAATTCATAATGATCATGACAGCCATGCCAACCAAAATATATGAAGCCTAAAACATTTTTTTGTTTGTATATTTGACTCATTCTTTTTGTCATTAGCAAGTGTGGGTAAGTGGATCCTTTATTAGTGGATTTTTCTAGTCCTATCTTATGCATGAAGGCAATTGGGTGACCTTACTCCAGGTATTCCAGACATTGTAGACAATGGTCCAATTCAGTTACGTTTTTATTTCGTAGGACAGAGTTTGTTCAGAAAGGAAATATAACAATAAAAGGCACTGGATTGCTGAATTGCTTACTGGAAATTTTTGCACAATCCTTTTTAAATCAAGCAGTCAAAAGGGTAAGTGCTTTATTTTTTAAATTTAATTCTCAGGTTCTTGACATCTAATGTGCTTTCTTCTGCTATGTACAATATTCTAGTTGCTTTATATTAAAATGTGTCAAAACAAGTATTGGTACATAAGGCATTCCCATGTATGTATTTATTAGTCTAATACAATAGGTCACCAGCTGCCTATGTTGTATTTATTAAAAGTTTTTATTCAGGCAGAACTTGGGTAAGCACTTGAAACAGAGTTATTCATATAAGTGCCTCATTTTCAACTAATCCATCTAATCATAAATTAATCCCTGAGATATTTAGCTAGCAGAAAATGTGGCTATAGGACGCTACTGCTGATAGTTTTTTTTTGTCATATCTTCCCAGAATCTAATTATAAGACTGAATATGTATATTCATTCACAAACAGACACATTGGTCAAGCAAATATGTGATCACGTACATTATAAAATTGATTAAAAGAAAAATTGAAAACTCCTGGCACTTTTGAATAATGTAAAGAATTGATCCTGACCCATTTTGTGGTTCTTGGGATAATTGTCAGAACTGGAAAAAGATTAAGTTTGTATAGATAGAGCATAATGAGAGGAAGTGATGCTACATGAGATCTTTTTGCATTTCTTTTTATTTTTATTGACAACTTTGTTTTAACTCATTGGTCAGGCTTATTCTGGGTTACTGCCAGGTATACTCAGAATTTTCATTTCAGTGATTATTTGACATTCATCTTACTTGCAGATGGTTCACTTTTTTCTTTCAGATGTTTCCATTCTCATCCCTTTCTGTGATAATATTGGTATAAGTAAAACAAGACAAATAAGAGATCAAAAGAATTTTCAGTCAGAAATACATGAATGCACTGGATTGCACCTGGTGCAATCTTAAAAGAGTCAGAACAAAGTCACATGATGCAGCAGATAATCTATTGAAACTAATATTAAATACAGCTTTCTCTCATTTTATATTAATTTGTTTTATGTGAGATATAGCAAGGTGAAGGAAGCCCATGATTACCTATAGACGAAAATCCTTCTACTACAAAGATCAGTTAAGTTCTATTGTCTACATCTGCACATAACAAACAAGGTTTGTTACAACAAAAAGATCAGCTTAGCTGATCAAATGGCAAGTGTTAGAACCTCAGTTGTAAAGAATATATTTATTGGGCAGTACCATTATTTCAGTCATATATGACTTGCAATTGATCATTAGTCATTTTATATATTGCTTTTTTTCCTCTTCTTTCCTAACCCTTATACTAGAGGCAGCAATGCTATGAGGACGAAAGGGAAAGCAGCTTTCACACTGTGAACATAATTGATTCAATAAATAACATGTTAAGATTCCCAGTGCAAAACTCAAGAGTTCTCACATTTGTCAGTTTGTGCTGTATTTAGTAAATGGTGGCAAACTTAATTTAGATGGATGAGCTGTATTAGTCAGTTCTCACTTCCTGTGGAGATGATGAAAACAGATAAAGGAGCTGCAAATATTTAAAGTTTATAAAGAAGCATTTTGCAAGCCATTCTGAATTTTTAAAATGTGGATCATTTGGGTTATTGGTTTGTAACTGATCCAAAGTTGGCACAGTAAATATAATTTCCAAATTCTATTATGAAAAGAATATTTGATGGTGTACTGCACTGATTGAGCTGCCAGTTCTTTGTTATATATACACATGTTTCTCCTTTACCAGAGAACAAAAAGATCCCAATTGGTGTGGGGCCTTGAACTACAGCCACTGACATCCATACCTGAAAACAAACAGAATACAGTAAATATAGAATCAAACTACCAAATTCTGATTGGTACACTGGTCAAAATTGCAACAAGCTAGAGCTCTAGGTTCCAGTTATGCATATTGTGTGTGTGTGTGCATGTATGCATATGCTTATTCATATGCATATGTATACACACACATATATTGTCACCCCACTTCCTGAAATATTTGCAGGTTGTGACCAGAAAGACATTCAAAATTACTAGCCAAAAGCTCAAGCACTTTATTCATGAAATGTTAAGAATCCAAAGGAGAAACTTTTTTAGGAACTTGCAACTTGTCTTATTGTCTAGTTTTCTATGTAGATTTTTACTTGAGAGCAGATTTCCCAAAATCTTATGGTATGGATAGAATTTATAGAATGACTTCTTCCCACAGGACTCTTGTGATTTATTCCTTGAAGTTAGCAGTTTATCAGTGAAACTTGTAAGAGGTTTAGTGCCGGAGGATTTCAAGGGGTGACTATAATTGTGTTTGGGATAAAACTGGAATATGCATAGGGTTATTTGTAAAATACTTAGATTTCAAAGTGATCTAGTCTGTGATGTTTTTTTACAGAGTATTTCAATCATGGAGAGGCTTCTGCAAGACCAGTTTGGAGGGCCTGTTTTATAATGAAAAATGTGAGTGAGCAAATGAACTGTTTTATTCAATGCAATAATTAGCCAAGAAACTGAAAATTTTTTATAACCCATTTGATTCTGAGCCTATCTGAATAATCTAATACTTGAATTCTGCTTGTACAAGAACTTTCACAAGTTCTTTATGACTCATTATATTATAGAGTTAGCCTCATGCAGCCACAAAAAAGTAAGAGTAGTTCTTCCTTTGGGTTCCCATGCATGGTGAAGCATCCCGTTCCAAGGCCTTACTAGAGCCGCACTAGGTTTTGCTTGGCCAGGACTAGTACTTGAAACACTTGGCTAAATTCTAATAGCAGATTTTGCCACATAAATAGTGTTTTATGTTTGTTGCTATAGCATTGTTTTCTAAACTCTGTGTGTGTGTGTGTG
This sequence comes from Oxyrhabdium leporinum, assembly GCA_032468155.1. Classification (NCBI taxonomy): domain Eukaryota; kingdom Metazoa; phylum Chordata; class Lepidosauria; order Squamata; family Cyclocoridae; genus Oxyrhabdium; species Oxyrhabdium leporinum. The sequence goes on from JANHFL010007943.1 coordinate 110,013, forward strand.
TGTGTGATATATGTGTGTGTGTTTGCATCTCTCTCCCAGCCATATTTAAATGAGTTGCTCTGAAGTTGGTTGATGCAAAATAGAAATTAGATCAATCAATCAGTCAATCCATTGGCTCTAGAAAAGAAAGCAAATGACTCTTGATTGCTTTGTAGTTAATATTTTTATAAGATATTTATTGCTGGTTTTTTTCCCCCAGGAACTAAAGTCTCCATATATCCAAGTTAATACATAGCACTACATCCTTATTTCCAACCTTACATTTTACTGAAGTTAACCCTGTGGGTTGTTTTAATGAAGAAGAAAAGATTGTTGAAGAGAAGAGAAAGATTTGCAGTCTCCCATAAATAGCATACATGGAATGACATAATTTGAACATTATGTGCTCCAGAATGATCAGAGAGAAATATTATTTTGAAAAATGCATCATTGTGTACTTGTTCTCTGATTTCAAAGATGTAAATATTTATAAGAAACCATCCATTTGAAAAATAACTCCCAGATCTTCAATTATAAGGAAAAGCTTAGTGTCCAAAAGGAATAAGCTTTTCCTGTATTTTAATATGCATAATTTTTCTTGACAGAATATATTTCATGGAAACTGAGAGAATTAGGAAATGATGTGAATTTATACTATATGATCACATAAAGACTATCTAAGAATAAGAAGTCAGGTTTTTTTTTAAATATTCATTATTCTGCTACAGTACAAAATGGTATACCTACACAAATGCTACAGTTTTAATATATTTTGGATTGCCAATATAGCCCTTAAAATGTGAACCATTGCAAAACATTAAAGGGTACCTAAATTTGTAAATGTTATCTATCTGAATACAGAATAGCAAACCATTTTTGTATTGTAAAACTTTCAGTGATAGTGTTTAATTAGTTCACTTGAAGTACAGTTGGATGAAATAGAAGACTAACTTGAGGAGTCCTATTATAACTAAACAGTCTGAAGTGTGAAATGTATTTGATAAAAATACATAGAGGTCAAGGTCATAAGATTCTGATGGATCTTAAAATTCCTTGTAGACTAGTGAGGATATCAGGCTTGTAATAAGCATTGACATATCTACATATATTCTACATATTTTTCCCACTATTTTTCCCACTGTCAAGTAGCTGAAGTACCAAGAGGTAGTTAATATATCCACCCGGAATCAGCAAATTAATTGCATTAAATAAACTTTATCAACATAAAATAGAGATCTGGGTAATGCTTAGATAAATATTTGAGTTTCAAATTACTTAAGTTTTGATTAAATAAAATTATGTTCTGGAGAAATAGAGATATTGTTTCAACATCCAGCTTTCCAACCTGCAGTTTTATGATGAAGATTGCTGGAGTGAATTTACATTTACCAAGTACAGCAGTTCCATTGGGTCATTTTTAATTTCTTTCAACAATGAGATGGTCTAACCATTTGAACAGCTGTTGAACATCTGGCTAATGGACCCAAAAAGTGTGCCAATTGCCTGCTGCTTCTCTACACTTTTTTTCTCTCTTTTAATAAACATGTTGAAAGCAGGATGGATGTTCCTAGCAATATGAATATTAAGCAACAGTGTAGACAATCCTTCTTTCCTACCGTATTTAAATTTTGCCCTCATTTTTCCATACGTGAACAAAACATTCACATAGGGAGAAAGCAAAAAAGATGAAAATGAATGTGCATTGTAATTGTTACAAAGGCCGGATTGATATATGAAGGTTGCTCTTACAGTTTATTGAAATGCTGAAGACCAACATAATTCCCACCTAAAAATACACACATCAATATAATATTATCTTAGAACATAATATAAATAGTGTTGAACCCCCAAGAAAGTTGTTAAGAATTGTTTTATTAGATGGATGTAAAAATTCATCATTATTGAATCAATAGTTTTTTATGTTATCATTTTACAATTATGATAACTTATCAGTTACCAGGTGCTTCATGAATAGTAAGAGATGCTAGAAGGGCTAATGGGCTGTATTAAAAGAGGCATTGTGTCAAAATTGTTTGAAGTCGTTATTCCCCTCTAATCTATCACACCTGGAACATAGTGAATTATTCTGGCTATTGCATTTTCAGAAAGATTGACAAGTTAGAATAAGTTCAGAGGAGGGCAAGAAAATTGATATATAGAGATATGACATGCCCTGTGAGGACAGACTGAAAGAACTTGGGATGATCAGATTGGAGAAAAAAACTGAAAGAAGATATCTTGGGATTCAAGTACGTAAAAGTGTGCCATAGAGAAGATAGTCAGGAACTATTTTAATTGCCATGGAAACAACGTCCAGAAATAATAGCCAACGAACAATAAATAACTACATCCAAATAATGGGTATAAATGTGGGAGTCTGGATGGGAAACAGCAGGCTTCAGCTGAACCTGTTAAGACTAAGTGGTTTTGGGTTTTAGGGCCTTTTGGATCTGGGACTTTAATACTGGAGCTGCACTGCCCCAATCACATCTGGTTTGCAATTTGGAGGTGCTACTGAACTCATGACTCCAGCTCATAGAGCAGGTGCCATTCGTGATAGGAGGGACTTTATGCTGGTTGTGCCCTGGATCATGAAGCTCTGCTTGCAGTTACTCATGCTCAGGTCACTTTCCAAATGGACAGTTGGAATGTACTTATATGATGCTCTTGAACAGCATCCAGAAGCTTCAACTGCTAGAAAAGGGAAGTTATGCATGCTCCTAGAATGACATACATTCAACCTCTGCTCTGTGTGCAATCTTGGTTGCTGGCTTGCTTCCGGTTCAATTCAAGGTGCTGGTTTTGATCTTTAAAGGCCTACGTGGCATGGGATCAAGTTATTTGAGGGACTACCTTTCCCTGGATATTTCTACCCATCCCATCAGGTCCAGCAGCAGGAGTGTGTGTATGGCTCCTATCTGCTGAAGAATTCCATCTAGTGATGCCTGGGAGGTGGGCCTTTTCACAGAATCTGCCCTTTGGAACATCATTACCTTCCCCCTCCCCTCCTGTGATGAGATTAGACCTGACCCTATTGGCATTTAGGAAATCCCTGAAAACAGGGATTGGGGATCCCATGGAAATGGAGTTCTCATGAAATTGTAGCACCGTGTGTGAGATGCTGGTTCATTCAACTTATTTAGATCATTTAATTTTTTTACCTGTTTTAACTGGTGGATCCATGGATATTTTAACATTGTTTTATTGTACACTGCTTAGAATCGTGTTTGTGAGATGGGTGGTTATGTAAATCAAATAAACAAGCTCAACTAACCAGATTTTGTATTTTTTTTCCTTCTATTCAGTTGTGCTGATTGTCCCTGCAGTTTTGTTGGCAAGGTTTTTTAGAAGTGGTTTGCCTTATTAGGGCTGAGGGAAAGTGAGTCCAGAATTCTAGTGTTCTATATAAAAAGTTGTTCTTCAAAATTCTATCTAATGATCTCTAGTATAATTCTTGCCAAAGAACAAACTTCTGCTCTTAAGCAGAGTGCTTTCACACCATAGACAAAATCCCAACTCCTGGGCCAACTAAGCTGATTAAAGGTCCACTACTAGTAGTGCTCTAACTGTAGCATCTAACTTAATATTGATATAGGGTAACTGTATCTGTTAAATCTTACAGATTGGTTGCAATAAGAGTCTTAGGCCTAGAGTTTCATCTTGTAGTAGACCATTCAGTATTTGAAATAATTTATTTTACTGTGTTGTTTGATATGCTCTTTTGCTAGCCCATTAGAATAAGCTGAAATGTGGTTTCTCACCTTTATTTATTCATAGGATAGTCAGCATCAACTTACTCTTTTCAACTCTTCAGATTGCCAAGGAACTAACAGCTATTTGCCTTGGTAGAGGGTTATCAGGAGGAATGCTGACTTCTGGGATGGGTGACAGTGGGTCTAAGTCTGAGCAAGAGAGAATCTGCCAATAATGATGGCTCTATATAATATTCCCCACCTATAGATAACCTTCCTGCTCAACATGAAAAAACAACATAGAATAATGTTATATAACATAGGAAGACGCAGAAGAGACAGCCCACTTCCATTTAAGTGACCAGGCCAGAAATTAATGAAAACTGTGAAATCATGAATAATTTCTGACAGGGAAGCATCAAAATAGATACTCTACTTAGAACAACCAGCTGGGAGGATTTCTACAGTTCCCAAAATTGCCTGTGTTAAATCTGATAAAAAATACCAATGCATTTTTAAAAAAAGTTACAGAAAAATTAAGCAATTTACATGACTGCCTGTATTATTTAGAATCCAGAAGAGACTGAATAGGATAACTGATTACAGTAACTGAAATCTTGTTGGAGATAATACAGGTTTGATTTCTGTTTGTTTTGTTTAATTGATAATGGATTTTTTTGTTCCATAATAGTTGCACTTTTGGGAAACATTTTTATATGGTATTTTTTAATCTCTGAACCTTTTCTGTACTTATTGAAATTGGTTTCTTAATAGTTTTTACTTTTTGTTTATTTTTTGTTTATTTATTGTTTCCTTTGTCTCAAAAAGGCTATTAGACAAAATATAAACAGTGAATAAGATAAATCATATTAAGCTGGAATCTTTCTGACTCTAGAGATAAGAGTTTACTATTTGGCTTGTTTGGGTTATTGTAAAGATACTCTCCTCTATGAAAGAAATATATTGTCTAGTTAGTTGATACCATTATGCTGTTGATGTTTTAGACTTCAAAGAACTCCAGGCGGCCTTTCATAAATAATTCCCAACACATCCCTTTTTTTCAATCCTTTCTCCATGTTTGAAAAGAATGACCTTTTGCTGTCTGAAGGATAATATCAATATGTCTACAGCTCAACAAACAGCTTTTCTAAGGCCCACCTGCCCATCACAATCATCTCAAAATGTCCTCTGTGTAGCGGCTTCTGTGCATTCTGCGTCTTGAGAGGGATGGCTATCAAAATAGTTTGCCAGAGGACAAAGTTGAAAGGGATTGAGATCTTCCTCATAGTAGGTGTTACTATCGTGGTGAGCCTCAATTGTATGGTATATGGCCCCATGAGGCGAGTTGAACATGTTACGTGTACCCATAATAGTCTGAGCTTGGAAATCACAGGAGTGCCAACACACTATCAAAATCAGTATCAAAAATGACTTCACACTTGAAGAGGATTGCCAATTATATGCTAGTTTGCAGTTTAATCCTGGGCTTAAACTTAAATGCTTGGGTATCTTTGTAGAATATAACATTAAATTATTTTAAATTCAAAATAACAATGTTTTAGCACCTGGGATATCTGAATGGAACTGTATTCATTGATTTGGTCATGCATACACAATATTTGCTCTGTTCTAGAAACTAAAACTAGCTTTTTTTCCCCTAATGGCACAGATATTAAACTGAAATAATAGTTCATAAACTTAATTCTCAATTCAAATCATTTTCAATTACTTACATTAGTAACATTCTTTCATTTATTGTAGACCTTGCTTCCCAGTTTGTTTGCTGAAAATCAATTATTAAAGAGTGACTAATGGAATAATAAATATTTTTACATCTATTTCTCTAATAGTAGATGTGCAATTTGATTTTAAAATCCTTCATAATATTCGAAATGTTTGCCCTTCAAGTAATCTATTGATATTCTATAAACTACTTTTCTAAAATGTGTAACACCCATAAAACTGACATGTCAAACTGAGTTCTAAAATGAGTTGTTTAGAAATTATAGGCAAACAGCATAAAAAAAAAGACTCCTTAGCAAATATTTGGAGGAATAATAAACTGGCCATAACTTTAATTCCTGAAGGTTACAGACTACAATATATTAGAATCATAGAATCTATAAGTTGAAGGATTCTCACAATTTTTCTTGTTGAGCCTTCTTTTCATAGCTAATATCCACTAAACCATTTCCTACTGATGTTCATCTCCAGTGACACATTTATTATAGTTTTAGACAGACTGTTTCACTGTTTAGTAGCTCTTAATATCTGATTTACTGTAATGTTCAGCCTGATTTTTTTTTCTTTTAGTTTCCAATTGCCATCCCCCTTTTTGTTCTGTTTAGGAAAAGAACAGGCCCATGTTTTAGAAAATAGTTTTTTTTAGAAATTTGTAGCCTGCTACCATATATCTCCTTAGTCTTCTATTTTGCAGGGTAAACATGATACTGATGATGTGATATCATGGTCAGCTCCTTTCATTCTTTTAGGCCCTCTATTGTGGTAGCTCTGCTTGATCCAACTTTCACTTCTCCATGTTTCTTTTAAGACAAAATTGTTCGAACTTGGAAACAGAATTACAGTGAATTACTGCCAACGCAGAACACAACAAAAATATTTTCTATGATCTAAAAGCAATGCTTTTGTTACTGCAACCCAAATTGTCACTGACCTATTTAGCTCCAGCATCATACTTCTTGGTCATACTTATGTGGTGACTGACTAGTCAATCACCACAAGTGTGATGCTGGAGCTAAAGAAGCCAGTATTTACAGCTACTAGTACTTGTAGTCAGACACCATATTTTCCCTTACATTGCCTCAGGCCATGTTTCCAGAATTCTGTATCTTGTATATCCAGTAGTGTGCCAGAGCTAGCTCTTTTTGACTCGAGTGCTAATCGTTAGATTTTCATAATAGATTAAGAATGGGTATAGAACCCCCATCCCGCCCATGTCAGATGTCAGCCAAAAGTCAGTCCATACCAGGGTCTGAATCTTTACTGAAAAAGCTCCAGAGAATCCACTTTATCCAGGGGCCACTGAGATTATTTTCTATCCACTATTTCAGTCACATTCTTCCAAAAGGGAGGTTAGATACTAGATGAAAACTGCCTGGTATAGTGGGGTCTCTGATGATTTCTTGAGGAGGGGGTAAACCAAGGTCTCTTTAAGAGATAATGAAACAAACTCCCTAACTCAAAGAATTTACATCCATTTGAACTCATCAGGTCACCTTAACAAGCCAGGAGAGCATGGATCTAAAGAGAAGAAAGCTGAGCTCACAATCCTAAGGTGCAAACAGCTGTCTTATTTGTGTCTAATCAGAGATTTAAGGCTTTGGTTAGTCTTAGTTAGTTTACATTGCACTTTGCTTTTCCAAAACTTCTGCTGTTACCAGTTTGTATCCTTCAACCATCTCTTCATCAAACATGCAACAACACATAAGGAGCTGTTAGGGCCCAACTGTTTGTGCTTTGTTCCTAGGCCTCCTGGAGGGGTTGCCTTGAAACAATCATAGAGTCACATTGCTTTGTTCTTACTAGCATCCTTGAATTAAAGTAAAAGGCATGGTTTTATTTTTTTTAAATTTTTTTGGGTGCTGCATTATCTTTACAAAATTAGATTCAGCAGAAAGTTGGAAATGAAAAAGCTTTTAACCTTTGGAGACCATCGGTGATCTTTATCCATTTGCATTAGTGTGGTGGCATTCAAACAGGACAAATGCCATATTTGGAAGACTCCTGCTGCTGCCCACTCTGTCACTGTTTCTATTCAGCGATCAAGAAACCTATGGCAACCCATGAAAAGCTGTCTCAAGGAACAATAGGTTGTTTTAATTTTCCATTTATTTATTTATTTATGAGCAAAGAGCTCAGCTTGTGGCAAATTGCTCTCAGGACAGCAGTTACTGTATAGAACAAATAAGGCATGACTGTGTGCATTTTCTGCAAATAAAGGGTGGAACCTATAGCCCTCCAGTTAATCATGGGATTCCAACTCCTCATCTCAATCCCCTTTTGCCAATGCTTGGAAATGATCAGAGTTGTAATCCAACAATGTAAACTGAGCCAGGCGAGGCCAGCGACCAGAGGGGGCGCCAGACACCCCAGGAGCTTATAGAGAAGATCCGATCTGGACAAGTGAGCAAGCCAGCAACCAGAGGGGGCACTAGACACACCAGGAGACTGCAGAGGAGATCCAATCCAGGCGAGTGAGTAAGCCAGTGACCCAGAGGGGGCACCAGACACACCAAGAGGCAGCAGAGGAGAGCCGATCCGGGTGAGTGAGTGAGCCAGCAAATAACTATTAAATTGTCAATCATACTCAGAAAAAACCTATTTCTCTCTAAAAAGTCTCTTTTCAAAGCCTCTGAGTTGCAAAGCTTTCTGAGAGAAGGAAATACAAATACAATTAAGAATATTTATCTACACAAACCATGTTTAATTGTTATTTGTGGTCAAAGGCTAAATTATGTCCATTAAAATTAAATTGTCTTTAGGCTAATATGGTTTCATTGCAACCACTCCAGGCAATGGTCACCCTTAAAAAACCAAAATCCTTTCATCTTTCTCTTTAAAAAATAAGGCATTATTTGTTTTTATAAGATACATTTTTTGTTTGAAAAGTAACATTTAGTTAGTGTCTTACATCACAATCCAATATCTATTTTCTTAGGACTATCAAGTTAGTGAAATTGAGCTTGAGAGAAGAGAGGTACTTGTTCTAAAGCAAATGTTATATTTTGTTTATTCTAAATGAACAAATTTACTACATATGTTTGTTATTTAGTACTGCAGTGATCACTTGGGAAATGATTAGAAAGAAGTTTTTGAAATCTTGCTAACGACTAATACATGAGTTTGGGAAAAATAGACATTAGTCTCGTTTAGTAATCTACCTCCTAACCAACCTTTTAATCTAATTTAATCAAATAGGTGGGGGTGTTTTTAGACTCACACAGATGACTGAAGGACTGTAAGCTGCTTGTTCATTAAAGCAGGAAAAAATCCACCTCACGAATGTGTTGCCTTCACACTTACATGAGATCCAAATAATTTCTTAATGATTTTTGAAATCTTTTTTTTTTTCAGATGATAGGGATGGAATAAGCGGAAAAGGCAGATTTCATCTATGATAGCCATATTGCATTTTTTTTCTTCCTAGCTTTTCCCCGCAAGTTCAGGATTCACTCTTTTCAGATCAGCTATGTGTTGGTCCACTGATTGTGACAGAAATTGACCGACCAGCTTGTTATGTGAGCCTGATATCACGGGCTGTGAAAGAGAGATTGGCTCAAAGTCATCCAGATAGCTTTGTTGCCTAAGGCGGAATTAGAACTCACAGTCTCCTGGTTTCTTAACCACTTAACCACTCCTGGCGCTTAACCACTGCACCAAACTGGTTCTCCAACAATTGTATTGCATCCTAGAAAAAAGCATTGTACAACTCAGTAAGATACTTTGGACCAGCTTATGTGACATATGTTAAACTTTAAGGGAAGACTATCGGAATTGTTTTTAGTGATCATTTTGTACTTGTAATTTGAAGAGGTCTTCTGCTCAGTTCTCAGATTTCTCACCAGATGTAGAAGTAACATTTCTTTCTTTCTAATTGGTATTGTTCCTGCTTACCATCTAAAATCTTAATACTAAAAATATCATTTCAGGAAAGATGGAATTGGGCCATTCAAAATTTCTGGGCAAATAAATTTATGTTTTGAGTGGGGTGTAAATTTTAGGGGTAGAATTTACTGAAGTTTCTTACATTGGCAGTATAGAATGCTTCAGTGCCCCATCCTGGGACAAGCATATATGTGAAGACATTTTGCCCCCAGATTGTAAATCTGCCAGCTCATTTTGCTGTTAGAAGTAGAGTAGAGTAGAGTAGAGTAGAGTAGAGTAGAGTAGAGTAGAGCAGAGTAGAAGATGGAAGGGACCCTGGAAGTCTAGTCCAGCCCCCTGTTTAAGCAGGAGAACCTATGCCAGTTTAGATAAGTGACTGTCTAGACCAGGGTTGTCAAACTCGTGGTGTCATGTTGCCATCACATGACATTTCACAATGTTTTTCCCTTCGTGGAGCTGGGGTGGGTGTGGCCTGTGTGTGATGCATCCGGCCTGTGGGCCACCAGTTTGACACTCCTGGTCTAGACTCTTCATAAAAACCTCCAGTGATAGAGCGCTCACGATTTCTGTAGGCAAACTGTTCCACTGGTTAATTGTCCTCACTGTTAGGAAGTTTCTCTTTAATTCCAGGTTGCTTTTCTCTTTTTGGTTAATTTCCAACCATTGTTTCTTGTCCTGCCCTCTGGTGTTTTGGAGAATAATTTTACCCCCTCTTCTTTGTAGCAGTCCCTCAAATACTGGAATACTGCTAATATACTAACTTCTGAGTTTCTGAACTATTGTCAGTGTTAACACCACAACAATTAGTATACTGCTGCCAAATTACTATTAGAAGATAGCTTTCCATACCACATCTGCACGTGCACGCGCGCATGATGGCTCAGCGGTTAAAGACATTGAGCTTGTTAGCTGCAAAGCTGGCAACCCGGATTTGAGATCTGAGCACTGAGCAATGCAGTGGACTCCCATTACTTTCCCCAGCTCCTGCCATCTAGCAGTTTAAAAGCATGCAAATACGAGTAGCACTTCGGTGTGAAGATAACAGTGTTTCATGCACCTCACTATATATTCATGCTGGCAGCATAACTACAGAAGTGTCTTCAGACAACACTGGCACCCTCGGCTAACAAACAAGAGATGAGCATCACTCCCTAGAATCAGACACAACTGGACAGGGGAAACCTTTACTTTATAGTTTTCCATAGAATAGAAAGACCATGAAGAACCTCAGCAGGCTTCTATTAGATAAAAACTCAAAACAGATCTACATGATAGGCAAGAGCCCACTTTAGGAAATGTTTGATGGCAATAAAAGCAGTTTATTTTTTCTTATTGTTTTCTGCTTCTAGTTCTTCAAGATCATGTCTAGTGAGTTTGAGTGACATATTATGAAACTATTATGCTTAGATCCCCAGATTAATAAGGAGGGATTTTGTGATACCTATTGTGAACATCGCTAAATGTCTATGGAGATTCTCAGTCATCCAGGTCATGGTTATCCCAAAGGTGCTTTTTCAAGAGGCAACTGGACTTTCTGGTTTTTCTTTGAAGGAGTTTCACTTCTTTTTCAAGAAGAAGTGAATTCACGTTTTGAGTAAGAAATGAAATGTCTTAAGAAAAAACAAAAAAGTCCAGTTGCCTCTTAAAAAAGCACCTTTGGGACAATTGTGAATATATCAATTTTAAAAAAAATCATTAACTGAACTCATTTGTGTTCTATTAAAGAGAATAAACATTTCTTGTCTGGGCAATAGTCACCATTTTCACAGTTGAAAATGACAGCATTTATTTTCTATTCTGGCATTATTTAGTTATAGCAATTGACAGTACAAATCATATTTAGCAACAATCCAATTTAAAGCTACATTTCTGAACTATTATATCTTTAACATCTTCCCCAATTGAGTTATTAACCTTCTGCATTAAAAGTATTTAATAAATCTTCCTCTTTATAAGTACACTTGATTTCTGACACTTTTCTGATGTATCTGTCTCTCTTTCTCCATTTAATATTTCATGGGAGAAAAACATTGATATTATTTTTTCAAAATGTGGCTTTCCAAATTCAGCTGCATGTACAGTAACGTATTTCTATCTCAATTACTGCTTGCTAAATTCAGTTTTGGCTTGATGTGGAATGGCTCAGCTAATGGATTTTGGGCAACTGAATCTGCTCCCACATTCAACTATGACAATTCCTGAAATTTGCCTCTCAAATCTTCTCTGCTTTTTCTCCAAACTACAATGACCACAAGATACTTCTCCATAGAGGTGTCTATAGCAATTGTCACTGGATTCAAAACGCTAGGGAATCTGTGCCTCTTGCTCCTTTTTAAAATTGTCCCATAGACTGCATGCATATAAAAGGAACAGTTTTCCTGTGTGAAAGTCAATCTTAGAAACTGGTAGTGAATCAGAAGATGACATCTAATCCTAGAATCTTCTCTTCAAAGCCAGAAATACTCTCTGATCTCATTGGAGAAAGCATCTATGGCTCCTAATACTCTTTTCCAAAGACCAGACACTACAGCCCGAGTTAACTTCATTGCTTTTTGAAAGCACCTGCTATTGTTTCTTTTTTGAGCTTAGCATCTGAAATGACAATGTTTTCTAAATTGTCAGAACAGATGGTGAAAAAATATTAGGAAAATTAGCCAAATCCATTAATACCATACAGATGTCTTTGTACTGTTATGATGTATTTTTGTAAAAACTAGAAGACATTGAACAAAAGGTGTTGGATTTTTTTTATGTTTCCCTTTAAAGCTGAAAAACACTTTCAATACTTTATGAGATTTCTCAACCTTGGCATTGTTTTACATGTCAGGAATCTTTGATTTGGATACTTATAGGCCATACTCAATGGACACACAAAAGACTTTTTCCTATAGAAATGGCCTTCTGTTGTGGCATATTTTATTATAGTGGGCATAGTATTAGCTAGTCCCTTTCATTTATTACTATTATTTTAGTATTTATTAAGGCAACAGAGTAAGAACCATAATCTCAAATTTGTCTCTTCTGAATTGGACACATCCAATTCAGCATGGATTCCAGTAGTAACCTGTCCAGTGTCTTTACTGTTCAGTCCTTATAAAATGATTGTTAGAATCTGTCTCCTCTTTTTTCATTCCTTACTTGAGTTTATCTTGTCCAACTTTTAATGGCCTTAGCAGCATTCCTGCAAATTTGCATTTCAGACATTAGTCTCGTCATATAACTGGCCTCACAGGCAATCGATTGATCTTCAGAAGACTACTTGTCTTATTATTTTTCTCAATTAATGGTCCAAATGAAGGAAAGCTCATTCTACCAGCAAAGATGGAAGATCCACTCATTTCAGGGCAAAAAAAGGATGTGGTTATTGTATCTGAGATCTACATATGGATACTGGATAGAGGAGCATTTTTTTTTTGCATCATCATGAAAGATAAGCTATTTCCAAAATATATCCTTCAATATGCACTTAAGAGATCATAAAATGATGTTCATAGTCTTCTGTCTGTCTCCATACACGGTGAAGGATTTGCAACACAATATGTATCCACAGCATCCTGATCTGTCTTATTTATCCAGTCTCTATTTTTAGAGTTGTTTTTGAGGATGGAGGACCGGAACTTTAAAATACAGCAAAAGAAATGAGGTATTTTTCCCAACTTCAGAAATATATTTTTTTAATATTTGAAGTAAACACATTGGCTACAGTTTTAATAAAGACAGATGCATGAACAGGCCAGTAAGTTGGTAGGCAGTTAGGTAGAGATAGCCAGTTTTTATGATATTCGACTAAAACCTGAGAAATCATGAGTTCTAGTCCTTTTGGCATCCAATCCACCTTACAGGAGCATTGTGCGCACTGCCTTTAATTGTACAAATTAATGGTGATACAGATTCTAATAAATAATAATTAGATTTATAGACAGGCAGGCAGATGCTAAATAGCTCTTAAAGTTCATAGAAAAAACTGACTTAAATATAGTTTTAAACTAATAAAAGCAATTAGAGAGTTTCTGATTTATCAAAGATTTGAACTGATTGCCAATTAGATTATGCTGTTGCTAGCACCTATTTTTTGTCCTTTATAATTGCATAATATGACTGTGCCTCTTAAAAGTTGATATGTCTCTATAAACTTTCCCCTTAATTAATTCTTTGAACTTTATTTTCCTGTCACTAACAGTTAACTTAGCTATAGATTATGAATCTCTGGCTCTCATAATCGCTTTTGAAAGAGCTCAGTTATGCTCTCTTAAGATATTTTGCAGTAACAGCATTGCATGCTACAATGTTCTTCTCCCTGTGTCAGCCAGTAACATTAACCATCATTACTCATTGGTTCCTTGACAAAATCATTGATAATACAATACAGGTTCATTTTCAACTCGATGGTATCATACAGAATGGGTTTTTCATCCAGGTAAGTGTATTAAGGATTGCAGCCAGAGATACCATGGAAGCCTTTATACCAATCTCACAAAACCAACTAAAATTGATTTTGATGAACTGTCAGAGATGGTTAATATAGCCATGATTTGGATAGTAAGTGAGAGAATTGTGATTAAAAGATCAAAGCAACTGGATCGTGGGAAAGCTTTTGTTATCCTTTAAAACTTTTTTTATTTTATTTCTTAGATACTTCTTTTCAAATCCTATTAGGAATCATATTCTTAGGTGTGTGTAGATCGATTAAGAGTTTTAGAACACTGCTACGTGGAAAGAATTCTAATAATAGCTAATCTGACAAGTGAACAAAATACATAAAGAGAACATTTTTATTGATCTTTTGTTCCACAGTGTGTGCGAGACTTTTTATAGTTCCCAGTTTGGTTTCTGAAGAACTGGAAAGCTGGCCTGAGGAAAATATGTCTCAAAGGAACAGAGCATGAGGAAGTCAGTCTAAGGCAGATGATGCTCACCCCCATGCTCAGTTTAGTACAAAAAGTGAATGTCTTCTCACCTACATCATTATTAGCAATAGACTGCGTCTTCCAAAAATCTGACAACATATCTATGTAGAGTTATTATTTTGAGAGCCAATGTAGGATAGTGATTGAAGTCTTGACCTAGTTGTGGGGAAGTAACTTGCATTCAAGTGAAACCTCAGGCATGGAAGCTCCAAGATGAAATTGTTCAGTCTCCCCTCAGTCCAATCTATCTCACAGAGTGTTTGTGTGTGTGTTTGTGTACATATGTCAGTGCAGAGGGGGGAACAGAGTGAAAAGTGCTATGGTTATTGCCACAATCATTTCTTTTTCTCAACACTGTTCAGCATTTGCTCCCTCGCGTGTGCCTAGGTGATTAACAGGGCAGGATTGGGGAAGATAGATATTTTGTAGATGAGAACATGCAGGTTGTTTTCACCAATCTCCTGTTTAGTTCTTCTTTTTATCCTTTACCAGCTGCTTTCCATCAGAATTCTATCATGTATCACTTCATCTGTCCTTTTGTGGACTTGCTAAATTGCTGGGTCAAACATGATTTGCTGCATGGCAATTAACTTTCTTATTTCTGGATGAAGTTTCAGAATAGTTTTCCATACCCCCCAAAATAGGGCCTTGGTTCAGTACACAGCTGACCTCTCTAAGTGTTACGCTTTAGTCATTCTGCTCAATCTACTCCCAACATTGTAGTTCTTGCAATAGTGTGAATAAGAATAGTTACAAAAACAATTTCTGTCAAGTGGAAGTGAGATTTCTTCTTCATTATCTCCTTTGTCCAGACACATAGTTTCTATCTGAAGCTTATTATGAGAATTTTAGTTCAATGTTTTATCATTATTTTATAAACCTTGGTTTGGATTCATGAATTACCATAGGAAAAGATTAATTTGCTTTGCCAAAGTAACATTTCATCATGATAAAGAAAGGATCACTAAATTGAATTTCCTAGCAAGTCTTTTTCTGGTTATAAATCTTTTCTCAGACTGTTGGGTCTGGTAAAAATGTTTTAAAAGTTGTATGTGAAAATGCACACATCAAAGGAGAACCTGTTTTCAAGGAACTTAAGGAATGCTTCTATATATATATCACTTCAATTGTTGGGAAACATTTGGCAAAAAAATTGAATAGTAAGGCAAGCTACAAAGCTGCATATTACAGAAATTTGGAAGCCAAGACAAATATGATTTTGGTTTATTTTAAAAACATCTGTAAAGAAAGTCTGATGGGCTGGAGTACTATCCTACTAAAATGGAAAGTAAACTTTATACTGATCTTGTGGAAACATCCCTATCTTCGTGTCAATTGAAATGCATCAATTCATAGATTGAATATCAGTTCAGAGACCTCTTGTGACAAACAGTCAACTGGAATTAGTTTCATAATAATTGCTTTAATGGTAAATCATATGATTCATAAAACATCTTTTGATCTTCAGCTAGTCCTGCCTTCTATGAATATTTGCAACAATATTTCAAAATGGAAAACAAATATTTGTAACAAATCAAGGCACATTTCAAATTATTGCTGCAAATGGACCTTAGAAAGCATGAGTCAATTGGTCTAGTTGCCAAAGGATACGTCTACAGAGATGAAAGCTACAGAATATATTTGCAATTTATTTTTCTTTATTTTGAGGAATACCTTAGCAAAAAAGGGAAAGAAATCAAGTATAAATGCAAAACATAAGAAAAGGAAAAATAAGAAATCTAGATGTATACGTATGTACAGATATATGCAAATTTTATAACAAATAAGATCCTATGAGATAAAGGAAATAATGAACAAACTGTTTTGAGGCCATCCAATAAAAAAAGATTGCTGTAGAAATTACTGTTGCTGCTATAGGCAAAGTGATCTTTTTCTTCATATTTATGTAAATTGCAATTGGCAATATGCAATCATGCAATTTTTCAAATTTAAGAAGTCTATATATAAACACTTGCCCTTAAATATTTTCACTGACATTAGAGACATTTTGTGTCATTCCACTTGATCCTGATAAAGCTATTATCCAACTGTAGATTTGCATTAAGAGTAATTGTCAAACTGAAGGACAGTGCCAGTTCAAGGGTATATGGTGCTCTTAGGCCCTATTGACTGATGGTGCTACCTTCCACTAATGTAATTTGCATTCTTAGAAGAATTCAGAAGGTGGTAGTGACAGAGGTGCAGGATTAGCATTCCCTATGCTTTGGCACTTTAGACCTGTTCCTACTCAGCCTTAACCTAAAGCCAGCCTTCTTATGGAAGAACTAACAAAGGGTGTAGTGTAAAAATTTTGGTCAAACTAAAAGGTTCTTACAAAGTTCAGACTAGGCAATAAGTAAAATAAATATAGTTATAATTTCAATTTATTATAAACAGAGACATATCTGTTTATCTGAAAAGAAATAGCATCAGAAATACAGCTTGTATTTTATATTTTTGCTGGATCTTATTCAATGCAAATCAATATTCAAGGTAAAACCATAAACAGTTTAGTTGTCATTTAGTTACTGTGTTATGCAGTATTTTGCAGAGTGATTTTTCAGCCTCCATTCATTAGACAGAACAAAATTTGTGACAACGACCAATAAAAATTGGTCATTTTAACTTCTAAGAGTCATAGTACATGCTATCTTATTCACATCCTTAAAAAGCACACTTGAATGAATTGCTTTTATTTTGGAGAAAATATATGCTTTCTTAATAATTTGTCAATAGTTTATCTTTGTATACATGTCATTTTGCATATTATTGAATATGGTTTTTAAAATGTATGTATTCCCCACCCCCCAAAAACAACAACAACAACATATAATCCTATTCTCGGTATTCTTAACCCACTAGAAATAGAATGAATGAGCTGGAAGGGACCTTGGAGGTCTTCTAGTCCAGCTGCCTGCTACTACTACAACCATGGCTGCTATCATTTTCATTTTGCAAAAATGAATAAAATTGGAGTGGAAAAGCAGCAGTGACACAATGCCCAAGACAACTCCCTTTGTGCCACAGTTGCCAAAAATCCTGTTTGAAGATCAGATGGGATTCTAGGTCCAAGGATAATCAATGACACTGCCAAACTTTTTCACTGATGTTTACAGTCAAGCTATTCCAGAGCTTGATCCCCAAAGGGAAGATTAGGATAGTTAAAACAGTAATCTGGTTCTCATTTAAAGTTTAATTTCTTTTAGAAACTCCAGTACATATTTATGAGCCAGGTGAACATGGTACAGATTCTCATTCTTTGTTCAAATCCCAAATTTTTACATATATAGTAGAAACCCATACTTTTTTTTGTTTCCATTCTCAGAAGCCTGGAAAAAGTTTTTAAATATCAAGAATGTATTATTAGAGGCAGTCTGATGGTTAAGGAACATTAGAAACCATAAGATGCCTAGGTGGCGCAGTGGTTAGAGTGTTGAACTGCAGGCCACTTCTGCTGATTCAATCTAGCGGTTCAAATCCC
>JANHFL010007943.1:159329-201068 GCA_032468155.1 Oxyrhabdium leporinum
CCTTCCCTCCCTCCCTCCCTCTCTCCCTTCCTTCCTTTTCTTTCTTTATTCTTTTTCTGTACTCCACACAAACACCTTCAGAGAAAACTGGAGAATGTGAGTATCATTTCCTGGTGAGATTTCATGGACCATGTTAAGACTGAAGTCAAGAGATAATGGTGTAGCACTTAAACTTATTTACTGCTTCATAATGCTTTACAGCACTGTCTAAGCATTTTACTGTGTCAGCATATTGTCCCCAACAATCAGGTCCTCATTTTAGCGACCTCAGAAGGATTGAAGACTGTGTCAACCTTGAGCCAGTCAGGACTGAACTCCAGGCTGTGGGCAGAGTTTGCCTGTAATACTACATTCTAACCACACACCACCAGGGCTCCTGAGATGGAATGCAATTTCTTTTCTGGTTCATTCTTTGTAATCCTCCACATAGGAGAGGCCACAGTTAAAATGAAATACATATGTAATTTTATGTCTATTGTGGGATTACTGAGAAAGTGCATGTGAAACTATTCTTATGAAAATTACATGCAAGCTGGTTGTACAACATAGGTAATTTACTATATGTGACAAATTGCTATTGATCCCTAAGCCAGTCAGAATCAGGTTGCACATGGGTGCTGACTTTCCAGTGTGTGGAAATTTTTAAAAAAGCCATATGAAAGTAGAATGCAGGTGGCAAATTGTGACTCTTGAAATGTTGCTGAACTACAATTTCCAAGAGCCTCTACTGGCATAGCTAGTGGCAAGGGATGCTGGGAGTTGCAGGTCACCAACATCTGAAGGTCCCCAATTATTTTTCCTGGATTAGAAAGATATGTTAGGAATGATGAATCTCTCCTGTCTAACGCAATTATCTTTTAACTATTCATCTGCACTCACCAGTGTTTCTTCTTGTGTTTTCTCATGCTTAGGTAGTTCATCTTTATTGGAGAGTTTTTATTTCCTGCCTTTGTAGATATAACCTAACAGCTGGAATAAAATGCTATCTTGGTTATAATTACCTCCCAATAGTTGTTTTGTTTTTAATATAAAATTAAGATCACATTAGCAACGGTCCATAAAAAGCCAATCTCTGGTGGCTTACAAAGGCAATGGACTACAGATCCTATAGTTCCTCTGCCAACATTGAGTGGTGCATATTATAATCTCATATGTGTTCATAGTGCCAAGTTAAAGGGAGAAATGGTAAAGAACTGGTACAGCTTTCTCTGCTGTTGCAACAAGAGAAATATATGAATAAGTGCAAACACAAATACTTTCTTAGAAACATGCCAAGGAAAGCTGCAGCCAGGATCCCAGTGCATACGGGATCTATCCAGATCGATCACAGCTGGAAAACAGGAACATTCAATCAATGCTATTTGAGGACTACTTACTGTTTGTAAGAGGACCACATCTGGACTGCAATATCTAAATGACCACCAGATAGCAGCAGAGAGTTTTCTGCCCTTCCATCTAATGGTCACCTGCATTTTACAGCTCTAATCTAGCACGTGCTTTGCATACAGAGCAATGTTAGATTCATTCTCTTGCATCTTCAGTCCAGACTATCCAGGAGTTAAAAAAAAGAAAAGAAAAAGAAAAGATATGCAAACTATAGAGAAAGTATACTATCTCCTTAACACCATAAACATAAAACAATTAAAATACCGTAGAAAGATTATACAAGTGTAAATGCTCTTACAAAAGATAAGCACGCATAAAATATCCAAATGAAATGTAGTTCCTAAAGGCCTACATTTGGGTACTCATTTTCTTATTCTCATTTCATATGATTTTATTTACATTGTTGAAAATACTGAATGTATCAACTGGCAATGTGGGGCTCATAGTTACTTGTAAAGTTACATTTCAGTAGTCACTTGCATTTGCAGTTGCATTAAGTGTGTTTTTTATTTTGATGAGGGGCTAAAAATTAAAGGCCACTGAGAAAACATTCAAAACATGTCTGACATACCCCTTGTGAAGTTTTGTATGGAATATTTTCAAACAACATTTTCTCTCCTTCAGAATTTACTACCAGCCTCAGATGAGAGGCAGAACATTGAAAGGATGATCTTTCCTTCATGGACTATTGTATGTAATTAGCTCTCAGAATTTTGATTACACCTTCTGAAGATGGTGATTTTATGTTAAGAAAAGGATTAAAGCATATTAGGTATTCACATCTCTTCCATAGATTCCCACATGTCAGATTTCTGTCATTGTAGACCAACTAAATGAATCTACCGAACATGCTGAACTGACAAAGAATATGAACAGTTTTCATGCCCAGTTTTGTATTTTAAGATATTAGGATGTCGCAAATCTGTAAATAATTCCTTACAGATATTTTAATGAATTTAATTTATTACATAACATTTCTTTATTTGCTTTTCATATTTTTCTAAACCCCAGAGAGAAATCTTAGTCTACCTGGAAAGGGTTCTGAACAGACATCAGTAAGATTCATTCTAAAGCCTCTTCAAAGTTAAATATACTTTTTTTTGCTTTGCTATTCACTGTACAGACAGACAGACAGACAGACAGACAGACAGACAACTCCTATCTGCTCTTATCCAGAACAACAGATATATATGAACATTGTTGCCTGCTTTTAGGGTGGAAGTTTGGTACAATCTACAGACTTCATTTTTACTGGATTTTATGAAATGGCTAAAGTCCATGTTGGATTCAGCAGGGATAAATGCAATTAATCAAATAGTTCTTCTTTGATAAGTGCCTTACTTTTATTGTACTGTTTGGCATCCCCATTTATCACCCACTTCTCTGTCTATCATGTTGCCTTCCCCCCCTCCAATTTATTGGCATGTTATTCCCTGGCTTCTTGGGGGGGGGGGATGAAAACAAACCCTTGACAGCATCCATTGTAGCAGCACAATTATAAAATAATTATTTAAGCCACATTGGAAATGGTAGAATTGTACATAGTATAAATAATGTGCCTGCTATTATCTACTTTGGCAGCTGTATTTTCCATCAGAATTGTGGAGAATCTCACCCGTGTGTCTGAAACCTTTAGCAATAACCTGTAACAGTGTCAGTAGGGTGCTAGAGAATATTAATGGTTATTTTCTAGCAGTAAGCTTTGAGATTTGTTATATAATTATATAATTAAGGCACAAAATTCTAATTGTGTTTACATTTCTCCATACTAAGCTATGATAAAAAACTGCATTAAAAATCCCCACAAACTTCCTTGGAGGAAGAGAGATTTTTAAAAAAGCTTTTTTAAAATAAAGTGGATCAATTAGGGAAATGAATAATTCATACCTACCACTCTATCATACAGGTGTTTTTGTAACTGGATATTTGTTATTTTGTTGGGGGTTTCCACATGCATACATAAGAGCTTGAAATAGGGTGCTGAAGCAACGGCAACAATAATTAAATCAATTTTAGATTCTGCAGCTTCAGAATTAAATGGATCGCCTTGAAGCCTGTTTAGACTTACCTGGGAGGTCTTCGCAACATGTAGAAATTTAGCACATTAACAAAAGACTAACTAACTAACTAAATAGCATAGAAGGATAAGTGTTTTTCATGGGACCGGGTGCAGTGGCCTAGTGGTTAAGACATTGAACTTGTCGACCAGAAGCTTGGCAATTCGAGACCCAACTACCGTGTGAGCTCCCGTTCTTGCCCTAGCTTCTGCCAATCTAACAGTTTGAAAGCATGCAAATGCAAGCAGATAAATAGGTACCACTTTGATGGGAAAGTAACAATGTTCTGTGCTCCCTGGGCTATAGACACACTGGACACATCTTCAGACAATGCTGGTTCCCTCAGTTAGGAAACGGACATGAGCACCACCCCCTAGACTCAGATATGACTGTACAGGGGAAACCTTTACCTTTTAAATTATTATTTTTCATGTACAAAGCAATCATTATATATGTTATGACTGAAAAAGACCTTTCAACTTAAATTCAGCTTATATAAAAATCTGGGCATGTACAACTGAAGAAAGAGCTAAATTCCCACAATTATAATTGTAACTTGTAATTGTAGTTGTGAAAGGACAACTGTTTGGGAAGGAACTCTTTCTTGTCACACAGCAGCAGATGTAGATGTCTGCATATTATCCAAAATACCAAACTTTTTTTTAAAAAATATACATTCTTTAGCTGGTAGTGCATTATTTCAGAGAATCATTCTGGCTGCAGAAAGCGATTATAATTGCAATACAGCTTAATCAAGGGCATGCAAATTACGGTATTAAGTTTCCTAACTCAACTCACAATTCCTAACTCAGCGGTGGCTTTGTCACTTTAGATCAACTGTCATGTGATGCTACACACTACAATTCTGGCAAAAGTATTTACTTCTTATGAAAGTCTTCCAAGCTTGGCATTATAAGAAAAAGCATTGTTCTACGTTTGATTGATCTCATAGCTGCCTTATGCTTGTATAGTCAACCCTTTCTTTTTTTAACTACATTGTTGCAGTTAAATGTCAAAGTTTTCCCCTTTGTCTTGTCCTGAATATAATGGTTACAAGAACTGGAGTTTAAACAATCCTCAAACCAAAGATCTTTGGGTTCATTATAATACCATAGCAGAGTAAGGATGGCAGAGTAAGATTGAACCTGTGGATAAAATCTGGGCACATGTAAAGCTTCTTTCTAAGGGCAATCTGGGATTGTCACTACATCTGTGCACCCATAATCCCAAGGGGCATCTATAGATCTTTACAAAAAGAACAGATTTGCCCTGAAAATTTCCTGGATTAGCTACTCTTCCAAGGAAAGACTGCAATTATTTTTATCATGAAACAACTGGCTGCCCACTAGTAGGAACTCAGTCTTTCTCTTACTTCCTTGCTCCTGGAATATACCTGCTTCTTGAAAACTCTAGGGCAACATGGTGTTCCAGTGCCATTCACTACCATTGGGGGGGGGGGTGTTTGTTATTCAACAACATTTGTTCTAGCCAGTTTAATCTAGTGGTTAAGGCACCAGGCTAGAAAGTGGGAGAACCTGAACTGTGGTGATACAGTGGTTATAATGTAATACTGAAGGCTAATTCTGCTCACAACCAGGAGTTTGATCCTGACCGGCTCAAGGTTAACTCAGTCTTCCATCCTTCCAAGGTCAATAAAAGTGAGGACCCAGATTGTTGGGGGCAATATGCTAACTCTTTAAATCCCTTACAGAGTGCTGCAAAGTGCTATGAAGTGTTATATAAGTCCAAGTGCTATTGCTATTACCTTGAGTTCTGGAACAGCTTTAGGCTGGCTGGGTGACTTTGGGCCAGTCACTCTCTCTCAGCCCAACTCATCTCCCAGGGTTGTTGTTATGGAAAAAATAGGCATATTCACTGCCTTAAGTTATTTGTAAAAATAATAAAACTGGGAAACAAGTAAATAAATAAATAAATAATTTGGCCATGCTACAGACAAATGCAGCAATGAAGAATAAGGGGGATGACATGGAATGCCAATTTTAACCTTTCTTGTCTTCAACATCACTGCAACCACTAACTTGTACGTACAACAAATAGCTAAATAAGCTGATCAGCTGATTCACATACCAAACTTTCATGAGAAAAGAGCCAAATATAGTCACTAATTATGTATGATGGCAGACTACTAAGGGATTTAACAAAGTAGAACTTCTTGAGTCTACAAAATGAGATCAATTACCTAGCACTTGGCAAATTACAGCAGTGTTTCTTAAGCTTTTTTTCTTTTCTTTCAGGGCCCTTTTTCACTTTTGAAAACCGTGGAGGACTCCAAATGAACTTTTGTTTGTATAGGTCATATAGACTGTATTAAAAATTAAATTTGCCTGATGTGTAGAATATTTATTTATTGAATCATGTAAAATAACAATATTAAACTCATTACAAATAAACATTTTTTTTCATGAAAAAACCTATTTTAGCAAATAAAAAATAATAAGAATGACATTGTTTTATTATTTTTTATAAATATCTTCAATATCTGGAAAATAAATTTGATTCTGCAGACCCTTGAGAGGCCTTACCTGAGAGATCTGCAGAACATAATTTAAACACTGGACTTGAAGGATTATAAATGCAGTAAGGCAGGTATTGGGCGGTAGGAATTCTTATTATTCTTAATTTTAGGACTATACTGCTATTTTCTATTCCTAGGACATGAGCAGTCTTCTGTAAGAGAATTTCCTCACGGTCAATCTTTTTTCTCAGAAGAAACACCGTCCTTGGGAAAAAAAAGCAGATGCATTTCTTGTAAAGGAGAACTTGCCTTTGGTCTGTTGCTGTGTGATATGGGTTTTCTCAACTACCCACAACAGCATTCCTGCTGCGAGTAGCTGCGTGAAAGGTAATTGGCAGGCGCACTTTCCACATTGTGAAGTAATTCACCTTCCTTAGTGAACAAACAAACAAGCAACTACCAGTGTTCATGCTATGCTTGGGTGAGCGTGGAAAAAGGAGAAATGCCTGTTTATCCCCCAAAGTTTCATACAGAAAGGAAAACGGTGGGAAATGTTGCTTTCTGGCAATAAAGACAAAATATTAGCCATGGGGAACTGTATATCTAGCCTTCAATGACCATGATACCTCTCTATAAATGATGTTTTACCCTATGCCAATCAATGATTGGCCAAAAGCCGATTCATAAATCTACTGCTCCAATTGTTATTCGTAAAACTGTATATCTTGTTTGGCTATTCTGATCCATGTTCCCGAAATACAGTACAAGTCTCACCCTTGAGGCTTTAATTTTATTTACCTTTGTAGTTCACCATAAAAATATACCTTCTTCCAATCTGCCTGCACCATATCCCCCAATCCTTTTATTGGTGCTTTGCCATGGTGATAAAGGATGAATAGACCATGTATAATTTGCTCTCATAAAAGACGATAAAGTTTCTGTGATATTTTGGGCCAACAGTTGAAACAAGGCATTTGAAGGCCAATGACGTAAAAGTTTATATTGTAGTATAAATGAGCCTGTATTTGAACCAAATGTTGAGTGACAGTGCAGCAATATTCTAAAAATAGCATGAGCTTTATTAGGTTGCATACCATAGTAGCTTATGCTTTAAATGCTGATTTTGCAGTAGGCATGGAGTTTTTTTTTTCCTCCCTGGTGTAAGAATATTTTCTGTGATTGACATCCCATTCTCTCTCCTTATCTCATTCTCTTGTGCTCGGCTGCATGGCTATTTCTTTAATGCTTGGTTTACCTAATCAGTTACTATTTTGCCTGCAGATATCAAGTTCAGACAAGGATTTAAAACATTTAATACTTCACTGAACTACTGCAGCTTCTCTCTGAGTAATAATGCTAACAATAATAGGCACAAACTAAATTTCTTTAGTTATATAGTCTTTGTTAGTCTTGAAATATTTCATTTCTCCTTTTCAGTTTAACTTTTTTTCAGCATTTCTGTTGAGGATGCGCACAGAATTCGTTACTCTAGCAATGCCAGTATTCTACTATATTTGCAGTTTGAAAATAGCGGTGTTGAAGAATGAGAAACTCTCCAAACGAGAGTTGAAATTCTCGATCCAGACTTCTCAGATGAATTAGAAACTGCCAAGCAAAACTACCTACTTAGTTCTACTAAGGGCAGTACAGGTGGTTCTCGACTTAAAAACCATTCATTCAGTGACCGGTTCTGAAAGAAAATGACTTATGACCAGTTTTCACACTTATGATCATTGCAGCATGCCCATGATCATATGTTCAAAACTCGGATGCTTGACAACTGGATCATGACAGTTGCAGTGTCCTGCGGTGATATGATCACTTTTTACACACAATCTTCTGATAAGCAAAATCAATGGGGAAACCAGATTCACCTAACAACCTTGTTATTAACTTAACAACTGTATTGATTCACTTAACAACTGTGGCAGGAAAGGTTGAAAAATAGGGCGGAATCCACTTAACTTGCTTAGCAACATAAATTTTGGACTCAATTGTGATCCGAAGTCAAGGACTACCTGTAGACTATTTCCTCATAGCTATTTACTGGATTTTGCAGTACTGTGAATATTGTGGTGCAGATTTGGGAAACTCAAACATGCCTTCAAATTTGTATTGACGATACTAAAAACCAGCCATAGTTTAAAGAAATTAAAAAAATAGAGAATGTGAAAGGAAAGAATTAACAGCTCAATAAACTGGAGACATTTGATCATGAACAAATCAAGCTATCCTTTTTTGGAATGCTGTGAAAGAGCTTTCACCAGGCAAACGTTTACTTGCTGCACAGAGTATTTCCCTATTTCTATTTTCAATGTTTTCTGATGTGTGTGTAGTATGTGTAGTTAGTAATAATATGGGGAAGAATGTGTAGAAGTGTTTCCTACATGGATAACTAGAATTCAGATAGATGATGTGAAGATACATTTCTCTGCTGTTGATGGTTATTCAGTTTAATGTTAAAACATTGAAATATTCAAATGGAATGGAATGGAATGGAATGGAATGGCATGGAATAGAATAGAATAGAATAGAACAGAACAGAACAGAACAGAACAGAACAGAATAAGCTGGAAGGGACCTTGGAGGTCTTCAGTCCCCTGCTCAAGAAGGAGAAATTAGATGCTAGACCAGGAACCAGGAGACTATAAATTGTAGTCCTCTCAGAAATAAAAGCTGCTTGGATGACTTTGGACCAATCACTCTCAACCCAACCCACCTCACAGGATTACTGTTGTGGAGAAAATAGGAAAAGGGGGCATTAAATACTTCGCCTTAGGTTATCCAAAATAAAGGTGAAATATAAATTTACTAACAAACATTATTGTTATAGACCAATATAAAAATATTCCCAAAGGAAGATATTAAGGAATAATCAAACCACATATAACATAGACGATCAGTGATAAACCACAATTGAAATCATTAGTCAGCAGACCCAACAAGGAATCTGTGTTGTTGTTGTTGTTGTTAGTCGCGAAGTCATGTCCACCCATTGCAACCCCATGGACAATGTTTCTCTAGGCCTTCCTGTCCTCTACCATCTCCTGGAGTCCATTTAAGCTCACACTGATGCTCCATCCAGCCACCTCATTCCCTGTCGTCCCCTTCTTCTTTTGTCCTCAATCATTTCCAGCATTAGAATCTTCTCCAGTGAGTCCTTCCTTATCATTAGGTGGCCAAAGTATTTGAGTTTCATCTTCATGATCTGGCCTTCTAAAGAGCTGTCAGGGTTCATCTCCTCTGGGACTGACTGGTTTGTTCGACTTGCTGTCCAGTGAGTCTTCTCCAGCACCATAGTTCAAAGGCCTCAATTCTTTGGCGCTCAGCCTTCTTTATGGTCCAGCTTTCACAGCCATACATTGCAACTGGGAAAACCATTAGAAGGAATCTGTAAAAGCTACTTAAAGATTGCAATATAATGCACAAGCAGCAAAACACTATCCAAATGTTGCAACTGCTGGTGGCCAGCAATAAATAACCTATTGCACTCCAGATGTTGAGTTGCTAGTCTCATAAACTCCAGGCAGTATCCTAGACGCCAGGAACACAGTTAGAACTGTGATCCAATATGAACTGAACATCTAATGTAAAGAAGAAACTATTAGTAGCTTATTAATTTTCTTCCTATGGCATCTTTCAATGTAAACTACACAGATAACTAACATTACTTTTCACATTTTTAGTGTCTCATAAAAAATAACACTCATGAACCCATGAAACCTGAGGACTAACCCACCTCAAAGGTAAACCAATTGAATTCAGCTAGATTTACTGCTTAATAGGGCTCCATGTTATTATTCTGCAAATATGTAATCCTAAACACGCTTACTAGGGGATAAGTCCCAGTGATAATACTACAATGAATGTCTAAGCAAACATATTTAGGCTTCCATTCTAAAAATGCAATCCCACATGCTTTTATCAGCATGTTCCAAGGCAGAGTTTATTCACAACAGATAAGAATGCATCAAACCCAATACATAAGCTACTTATTTCTTTATTTGATTTCTGCTCTGATTTCTTATTCTATATAGCAAATAAGATGACTTCCTACTCATCTTGACAATGGTAGCGATGGTTTATTTTCTGGGCTTACAATTTATTTGAATAGTAGCAAAAGGGTATTATTTATTTACAGGTAATTGATTATACAGTACAAGAAGTGATTTTTATTCTGATAGCACCTAACATTTTGCAGTACTGCTCCTTAAGTGCTCAAAAAAGACATTACATATTGATTTAGTTCAGGTAGATTGATGCATATACCAAATTTAATAGGCTTACTTATAATAACCAATTTTCAAAATGGTGTATCACCCATCTGTGCACTTAAATTTTCATTTCTACATTTCTTATTCAAGAAACTCAGGGAAAGGCAGGAATTCAGACTAAATCAAGAGTTGTTTTGTTTGCAGCAATTGCTCAGGCTTTCATTTGCAAGGAAGATGTAGTCTCTCTCCGCTTCTCCCAATGTATACCACTTCTGGGTGCTATTCTTTCCATCAGATACGAACAGAACAATGGAAAGCATTTTTATAGGCTTCCGCCTTACTACTCATTCCCTTACCACTCATTCACTGCTACAGGATTTTTGTGAAAAAAATGGGGAGAAAGAAACAGGTGACAGTAAAAGAATTATAAAGGCGCTGAGGGATCAAAAAATATTGTATCAGCTGGAAGCTCACTTGCTCACTTCATTTTTTCCTCATAAGTCTATTTTTTTTTTGCTAGTAAAAGACTGTTTTTCCCAGACCTTTAGATCCCAAATGGTCTTTTTATGTTGCATGCTATTTGTTTGGAACACTGTCTTCTTTCTTTTAAATATTTCCTGGGCATTCTTCCTAGGTTTTGTTTCTAGATCATGAAAAATATTGAAAAGATTCCAACATGTATTCTATCTTATTTTATCATCTCTTTATTTTCCATGCATTTGCCCACAAAGCTCTAACACTGTTCTTTTTTTATCAGCTGTTTTTGTTTTTACTTGAACTAATTTTCAGCCATAGTTCTAGATACCACTCGGCAGCTTTCACCTAAGCCCAGGGCAACCTGTCTTCTAGGGGGTCTGCTTAGATAAAGAGCCTCTTTTCCTTGCCCATCCTTAAAAGCAAAGTTGCCGTAGGCCAAGCTGGGATGTTGCTGGCAGCTCAGATAGTGGTTCTCTACACATTTACAAGGGGGTTGGTCTCAGTGAATAAACCAAAATAAAACTCCACAATTAGGAAGGTCAGGGAGAAGGGGAGATCACTTTTAGGATTCAGTTTGGGGCTTAATAACGTACGTGATATACTGGAAGTTCTGGTAGTTAATGATATCCATGCATTTTTTCCCTCTGTCCCTTCAATTTTAATTATGCCCAGAAGTTATTCATGCCATGCATTCATTTAGTATTTGTTGCTGATTGAGATTGTAGGTTCCCCCCACTCCATATTGCTTTCATTCGCAGACATTTTAAAAGATGTTATTTACTGAGTTTTTGCTTTTTTCTCCTCATTTGTTGTTAAAGCAAAATACAGGTGTTAAAAATATGCAAAAATCTTCTCAGAGTCATTGGAGTTGGGCAGCATACAAGTTGAATAAATTACTATTATTATAGTTGATTGCATAGTCAGCCAGATGTTTAGGCTTGATTCGGCATTTTTATCCACTATCAAGTCCATCCCAAAGATCTGGAGTAGGCAGAAGTTGGTGTTAATGGTATTTTTTTGCAGAATGTAAGCTGTTGCAAGTGAAGCTGCCATTTGCAAAAACTGATAATGTTTTTGTCTGATAATAACGATGGTCCTCAGCAGGGGTGTCAAGCTTGCGGCCCATGAGCCAGTTGCGTCACACACTAGCCACCCCCACCCCCAGTTTAGTGAAGAGGAAAAAAGTCACGATACCTCACGTGATGACTATGTGACGCCATGAGTTTGACACCCCTGCTCTTCAGTATGTAGGATTCAGTGGAGGCTGGGAGGGAAGAAGAAATGAGTGAAAAATCAATCCCACCTTTTATTCATGCATATACTTGCAGAACCAAAGTTTTCTATCAACAGGTAATAACAATATGATGCAATCTTCCTTTTCCCTAAAGGACTTCATTTGTTTTTTAAAAACCAGGAGAAATATAAAATCTCTTAGAACAAAGTAGCTTTAAGAAGTAGGTTTTGGCAGTGATGGGGAACTAGTTTTGTATTTGCTGTACCCAAATTACTTCTCTTTTTCAGTGATGGGACATTTAACTTTGCCAGTTCACAGCTGCGAAAAATTTTCCAGAAATAAGTATCTACCAGGCTGTCCTAGAATTTGCAAAACTGAAAAGAGTGATGCTATAAGTTGGCGAGCTAATATCCAGTTCCCTTCTACCTTTGGTTGCACAAGTCTTCAGCAGGTAAGCAGGACTGGAGCTAATTAGGCAAGCTGATGTGTGGTTTACATTGAAGGCATCAGTAGAGTAAACCATAATAATGATGCACACCACCCAGAGTTATCTGTCGAAATGGGCAGCTATAGAAATCAAATCAAATAAATAAAGTATTCCAGTGTCAGCAATATTTAAGAATAAGCTCTATTTATAGTCAATATTCAAACACTTTTGTATCACTTATCTTTTGCCTCCACAATGGTTAGAACTGCAATCATATTATTTTTGCCTTTGGATGTGTGAGAACTCACAGAATTATTTTAATTTATGTTCTAAAATCCAGATACTCACATACTTGCACAAGGTGATTCTAAGGCTGTGTATCTGAAAACGGTTACTTTTTAAAGTCATCCAGGATGTTAATGATTGATTTGAATTAGAATTTATAATTCCTAACTTATGATATACCACCATACATTTTTCTGAAAATCTTTAAATCAAAATTACATTTCCCCCTCTCCACCTGTATGTGGGAGAAGTATTCAAAGTGAAATTGCCTGTAAGCTTGTGAAGGTGAGGCTTTTCAGCCAATCGTTCCCCATTGTGAGCTAGCCAGTAGCTTCTATTAGTAGTGAGTGGGAGCCAATCCATGCTTGTTATTTTTCATTTCAAATGTGCCCATCACCAGGTTCAAATCTTCTTCACAAAATTCTACTACTCCTTGAACTAACAAGCCGGCTCACTCCCTTTCTTTAAATCAAAAGGAAGATGCTAGAAACTCTCTCTCTCTGGTTTCATAGTTTTCTCTGAAGATAATATGGTAAATTGGTTGGAAACAGGTGGAAGAGGCTTTCATCCTGCAGTGGATCGACAATGGCTAGAATGATGATAATGAATATGGCAACTTAGGGAATTGACAACTGTAGGAAATCTTATTCGATACAGCTTGATTTCTTAGTAATAATTGTTCAGCTTGATTTATTAGGAATAATTGTTTTCCAAAAGGCAATGAGATGAAAGATTATGCATGGTTCAAAGTTAGTCATGATCAATTGGTTTGGTAGGCTACAGGCAACACCCACTTTTTAACTATTAGGCTTGCTTTTAGCTTTATTAACTAGTGGAACACTAGAGTAACATCGTCCTAGAGCATCTCCTGCTGTAGTCGTGTTTTTTAATCTGAACTACCTGAAGATAGTGGACCTCAACTGGTAGAATTCCCCAGGCAGCAAATCTACACATCTTCAGATTGCTCAGGTTGATAAACATTGGACTAGTCTATCAACCAAGAGAATTGACAAGGATGGAGCACTAGTGTTTGTGTGTTATGTCATATAACTGTAAAGTGGTTTTTGTAGTCTGACCCAAATAAGGTTTTCTTATATAAACCTAATTTCTGATTACAACAAAGCTTTCACTCTCCTGCTTCCTTACATCATGTTAAACTTAAATTTTGCTTCATCATGATTTATTGAACAAGCCACAATGTAGTAAATCAAATCTAAAGAAAACATCATGCAGTTTTGCATATAAAGAGACCAAAATAGATTTTTTATCTCATTTTATTTTCCTCCTGGAGTATTTATTTGCTACTTTTAAGTTTGCCTTCAGTGTCAAAATAATGAGCAGCTTTCAATTAGCACAGTTGAAATGTATGAATATATACAAATGAGCAAACCTTAACTTGTTTCTCTCAATTAAAGTTTTTAAACCAATGTATTAAAATATTTACATATGTAAACACAAATAGCTTGTATGGAACTTTTTCAGCTGTAAATATCCACCTTATTTATGGATTACAAGCTCAAAAGTAAATTGGCACAACAGTAATAGCAAAAAAGCTGAACTCTCATTTGTGGGCTTCATCCATAATGTTGGAGCTGACAGCTTTTGGTTTTCAATAACCTAAACAGTAGCTTCCTAGGATTTCGATCACTCTGCAGCTCACAGAAAGTTCTGTAAGTCATCTGGAGGCACTGGTCCAGCCTCCCCCCCCCCCAAATAAACCGCTCAGTACTGTGAAATTGAGGAAGGATTGAATAAGAAGACAAATGCTTCATCTCTTTCTCAGGCACCATTTCCAGAGAAGAGGTGTTTCTTTGCCCCCTTTAAAAGGGGTTGCAAGTTAAATCAAAGGAAAATGTAATTAGTTGGAAGAAAATCTTGTTTGTCTTTCTTTGCTCAACTGATTACTGTTCAGGAATCTATTCTGTGGCTTTGTAGCATCACTTGGTCTTCCAAGTCCATTTTTAAGAAACATTATTGTAGCAGTATTCCACATCAGATTGATCTATAGCATGGGTATCAAACTCACGATGTCACGTTGCTGTCACATGACATTTCACGATGTTTTCCCCATTCACAGAGCTGGGATGGGAGTGGCCTGTGCATGACACTTCTGGCTTGTGGGTCGCCAGTTTGACACCCCTGAATTCTATAGTAATCTTCCCTAGTCTGATATTTTCTTGGTACAGTATGTAGAGCCTACATGCTGACTGGGAATTCAGTCATGGCAGACTGGGAAGTGGGACTGCTTTCTTGAATTTTTCTGATTTTGTTTGTGAGATAGAGGCAAAGTCATTCAGTAGGGATTTAATCCTAGGATTAATAAAACAACAACACCAGCACCAAGAAAACCTCAAGAGCTTAAACATTACTCCTGTTTTGCTATCAAGTTTCCAGAATGGAGAAAAACAGGGCTTGGAGAAAATTTCTTTAGATTCAATTTTAAAGCAGAATACAGAATTCTGCACAGCTGGCTCAAAACACAAGGCAACAGTGGAATGTAGACACTGCTGATTATTGTGACACCGCCTGTTTAATCAGGAAAAACACAGAAATATATATGTCAGGGATATTTTTGCACACAGATGCATGTGATTGATACAGCAAAGAAGCTACAATTATAATACAAAAGCAAAATGCTTAATTTTAAAAATAAATGACACTAAAAAATTCTTAGAGGCAAAGGTTTCTAATGAATTGGCAAACATCTGGAGTGGTACATAAAATCATAGAAATAAGAGTTGGCCTTGAAATGAAACCATTTAAGATAGTTGCCTGTCTAGCTTCTACTCGCATACGCTGTACCACATGTAAAATTGATATATCTGTACAAATTAGTTGGTATAAAGTCTCAAGCTATTATTATAAAATGTTCCAAATTAAAATTAAGATGGTGAAAAAAATCAAGAGTAGAAAGAATTAACCACTGAAACATCCTTCCATTTCTTGGTTTAAAAAAGGAGAGGGGAACAGAGGGGTACGCTTTAATTTTTATAGAGAGCTATTAATGTTCAGCAAAGTTTTGGGCCTTTTTTTCTATTTCAATGGCAGCCTCCGTCAACTACTGAAGACTTCTCCTGGATATCCTCAGTAGATTCCTGATCTTAACATTTCCTGAACCTGCAGAACAAAAAAGTAGGGCTAAAAATATAAGACAAAGCATGTGATCATCACAACTGAATTATAATGTTCACAGCAAAAGCATCTTATGATGTTCATGTTATCTTAAATGGCTAAGATCTGTGATAGAACCCAGTATTTTTTTCATAGTGAATATATAAAATTCAGTCCAGAGTTCTACTTTAAAAAAAAAAAAAAGGATTTCACATAGTACTGCATCAAAGGAGCTGTGCTTAACACTCTGGAGAATTGTTGCTAGTCAAAGAAGACAGTTGTTGAGCAGAAAATAATATAAAGCAGCTTTGTAGGTTTTAGTCAAGCAAACAATGAAGCAAACGTAGTACATTTCTCTCAATGAAATATTTCTGCTTTTCTGGTGAAAAGTTTCATTCAGCTTTGAAAAACAAGAGTCTTCTCTTACTCACTGCAATTCAGGAGCTGGAAAAAGTCTTCAAGCCTCCTGGGCACGGGCATTATTATTCTTTGTTTTAAAAGTGCACCTCTGAAGCTTTTCAAACATGTGGCTAAGCACTATTTTTATTAGTGGCTTGGGAAATCTGGTTATATTTGGAATATAAATGCATCATAGAAATATGTTTTTCCTAAGGAGCAGCATTCATTCTCTGCAGCAACTTCAATCCTGATTTTACTCAGTAGACAAAGTAGACAAGTCTGATCTTCCTAGATTATCTCTATTCACTGTCATATAGTGAGGACACGCGTTTTTAGTATTATGTATTGTAGAACAGAGGGCTGTTTGCAAATTATATTTCCTGTGCTTACTAACCTATACATCGAAGTCATAATTGACAGGTTTTAATGTTCTCCAAGGACATATTCAGTTAATTAGAAGGTTAACTGTGTCCTTGAATTGTTTAAAATAACAAATCATGTACCAAACCTTCTTCAGTTTAAAAAAAGAAAAGAAATCTCTTGGGCCATTTTTTTAAAAATAGCTGATGCTCAAATCAGCTACAACAATAGAAACAACATTTGTTTTTTTCAGATATCAGCCCAATTCATGTGTAAGAAAAAAAGAAGCACACAAGATCTAAGACAACTTCCTCCATTGCCTTAACTCCAGATTTCCATTTTATGGTCTCCATAAAATATCTCCATTTGATTTAGGCATTTATTGCTTGGCCCTAATCATTCCTGGCGTCACAGTAGACAGGGAATAATGCATTTAAATACCTATATCCCATAAAACTGTTTAAACATGCCTACCAATCTCAAAGAACGGGACAGATGCATCCCAGTCTTACCCACCTTACCTGCTTTCCTTTTCTGTGTGGTGAAGCTCCCCTTTTTACTCCATTATTAAATTATTGGCAGGATTGAAAAGATTCTGGCAACATTAGATAATGAGTGCTGTTCCTTTAAATGCAATTTAGTAGGTAAATGCTTCTGCAGACTGCTCCTACTAGAGAGGTTTGGGGTTTTTTTTGAGACTGGACAGCATCCAGATTTTGTTGAGAAAAGAAAATAAGCAATGAAGAAAACTAGCTCGAAGAAGGGGAAAAAAGGAGCCATAAGCTTAAAATAAAGGCTGCTGATATGGAAATTTGTAATGCATGTCAATCCCCTGATGTTCTATTTCTCAGAAAAATCTGGTCTTAAAGATTGCTCAATTACTTTTGTTCTGAGCTATTTACTTATTTATAAGCAAATACATTCCTGGCCTTTATTATAATCAGAAATTTCACAAACAATAGAGGCACCTGGCTTGGCACATCCTGGACAGGGACTTTTCAGAAGCTCAGAGAGTTCCTGAGAATTGCCCTCATCATCCCTGGGTAAGTTTGGTCTTAGAATTCTACCTTGCCTGTCCTCCATTAGTTCAAATCAGATTGCCTGGCAGCTTCCTTCATTTTTTTTTTAAGGCTAAGGGAGGGTGACTGGCTCAAAGTTGCATACAGCCCTGAGTTTCCACGGCTGAGGAAAGGCCTGAAGCCTAATTCTCCAGTCTACAAAACTGTCTGAATTAAGAAAGTTCTGAATGCCTGAAAGCCTGATCTGAACAAAGTAATTGCTTGATAGCACAATTTTCATCTTTATTTTTTTACTGAATACTTAAAAAGTTTTGATGACTTTGGTATCTGCTTTTATTTTCTTAAACACATATTTTGCCACCTGTTCCTTTTTCTGTTTGCTACATATTTTTACAAAATCATTGTAGAGACAAAACTAGGGCTGCATTATAAAACTCTTGCTATCTATTTAGGATGAACTTAATTACTCAGTGTCATCTGGACAATGCAAGATTGTGAGTATAAGTTTTATGATGTTCACAAGGAAACATGCTGGCTGAAGATGCTTTAAATAGAATTATGGCCATGCACACATTTCCTTCCTTCCTTCCTTCCTTCCTTCCTTCCTTCCTTCCTTCCTTCCTTGTTTTTCTTCTCTAGCTCCCAAGTTTGCAGACAGCTGGTCAGACAGCAAGGAGTATAAATCCATCCATTCCCAACTATTCTGTCAGAGTTGAAGAAGCTTCTTGAATGAGGAGCGAAATGTCTTAAAAACCCCCCAAGAAAGTCCAGTTGCCTCCTGAAAAAAAAGCACCTCCGGGACAACCATGACCTGAGTGACTGAGAATCTCTACAGACTATCAAAGACAAACATACTAAATTTATTCAAGTTTTTCTATGTTTAGAAAATCAGAAGAGTCTCACTGTTATAATAACATGAAAGGCTAATTTATTTGATTCTGTGCCTTTGACAAGCTATTGCCCATATGTTGTGATTTATCTTCTCTGAACAAGTAGGTGTCCTGTTTCCACTGAGGACAGTCTTTGCATTCTTTTCTAGATGATGGCAGAGCAATTATTTAATTATCCTATATTCTCATATAATAATTTTCTGGAACATGGTATAGCGTCTTAGAAGGTGATGCAACCTATGTAAAATCTGGATGGACCCAATAGTAAGACACTTGAGTTGCTGTTATTTCTTTGCTAGCTTAATAAAGGAACCATTTCAGATGTCTCCAATTGCTTTGATTCTTGGAAATGAGATTTTTTTTTACTCCCAAATGTTACTGCTACGTACATTTTTCTCCTTCTTTGAAGAAAAATCAGTTTGGAATATGCTTCTTGCTTCTCTCTCTGCATTTACCCTTTCTCCCACCCAACTTAACCTCACTTCTCCCAAGTTTCATCCCTCTCCCCAGTCCACCTGCCTACACCATTATTATCTCTTTTTAGGCAATTCAGTTCTTTTTGTTGCACAGTTCTTTCATTAAATTTTATATTAGATGTTTCTTATACTACCTATGGGTTTAAAAGAAATAGGGAAAAAATCTGTTCACTTTCAGTAAAGGTTACCATGGAGTCAAAACAATGAATGGAGTGGATGTGGAGCCAGCTGTGCCTCCATTAATGACTTTGGAAGAGCTGTGGTGGCGCAGCGCTTAGAATGCAATATTACAGGCTAATTCTGCTGACTGCCAGCAGTTCGATTCTTACCGGCTCAAGGTTGACTCAGCCTTCCATCCTTCCGAGGTCAGTAAAATGAGGATCCAGATTGTTGGGGGCAATATACAGACACTGTAAATTGCTTACAGAGGGCTGTAAAGCACTATGAAGTGGTATATAGGTCCAAGTGCTATTGCTATTATTTTCCCCACTCATATTCCCTCTGGATCTGGAACTTAAGATAATGGTTAGAAGGATTGATGGGCGAACCTAAACATGTTTATCTAAGCATCTAAAATTCCATGAAGCTGTGGTAGCACAAAGAAGATGAATTCTTGATTTTTAACTTCAGACTGTTATTATTATTCTGTCCTTTTGTGGCTGACTATACAAGGAGTTGCCTTCATCGATGCTCTTGGGGCTCAGGATTGGTGTAGGTGTGCCAGTGGGGCCTATGTCCCACTTCTCCTTCTACTTAGTGCATTCCCCACCACACATTGTAATTGTGTTAAAATGCTGAACTTGAACATCCAAGTGGAGTTGTGTAAACAGTAAAGAAGACCACATTGGTGGACATACACAGGAACTGTTATGTGGATAAAAGGTCTGAAACATTTTTAAGTCCAGAGGTAACATTTGGAAGTGCATCAGGCAGATGACTCTCTAATTCAATACACCACGAGGAGGAGCAGAATCAGATCTCTAAGCTTCCGTTATTACAGACAACCCCAATTTATGGCCACAATTGGGACCAGAATTTCCATTACTAAGCAAGGTGGTTGTTATGTGAATCATGTTTGATTTTACAACCCTTTTTGCCACGATTATTAAGCGAATCACTGCAGTTGTTAAGTGAATCATGTGGTCATTAAATGAGTCCTGCTTTCCCCATTGACTTTGCTTGTCCCAAATGGCAGTCAATGACACCAGGATGCTGTAACCATTGTAAGTACATGCCGGTTGTGAAGCAACCAAATTTTGATCATGTGACCCTAAAGATGTTGCAATGGTTGTAAGAGCAAGGACTGGTTGTATGTCACTTTTTTCAGTGCTGCTATAACTTCAAATGGTCACCAAATGAATGTTTGTAAATTGAGGTCTACCTGTAGAGTCAATCTCAATCTCAATCTCAATCTCAATCTCAATCTCAATCTCAATCTCAATCAGAGTTGTCAGGGTACTTCTTGTCTTCTGTAATCTTTGCACAGAGTATTATTGGATCATGTATCTTCCCCATAGTCTTAACTTGTTATGCTAGTTATGGCTTTCTCTTCTACAAAGGTCCTTCTTCTTCCTTCAGAAGTCTACATTTAGCATTTCAATTTTTGAACGTAGAACACAGTGTCAACAGAAGCATTTTGTAATATGTTATAGGAAGCATCACAACATTGTAGGGAAGTAATACAGGCAGCGGTTCAATTAATGTGTAATGGTGTTGCTAGTTTTGAATGAAAATGAACCTCTTCTTGATATTGATTGGCCTAGCCTGTAAGAATGAATTGCTGGCATATGTAGTTCAGCCATTAGGGATGGTCTGTCAACCCCTTGAGGTATTTTGGACAAGAAATTAAAACCTACAAGTAGTAACACCCTTGGTAGTACCCTTATTGTAAGGTTATAAGTACAGAATCTTGTGACTCTAAAACCAATTTGTCCCGCCTTTACTTTTACTTTCCAGAAAACTAGGGAGATTCTCTTCTAAGACATTTTCATGTCCCTTTTTCTTCAGTGGGTTGAAATACCCTTTGCATGATGGTTGCCTAGACTGTAGCTCTTCCTCCTATATCCAAAGATCATTCCCACAGACTATTAAATAGTCATAAAATATGAATGAGGAGGAGGAAAATATATTGGTTGCTATTAGCACTACCATAAAATGAGGGTAAGGAATGCTCTACTTTATATAGCACTTTGTGGGTATATTGGGCTTCTTTTAAATTAGGTAAGGTTTTTTACATAGGTTTTGTTAACGTGAGGCCATTTGAAGAGATTCCTACCCTGGATTCTTCATAGATTACCACAAAGCACATAATTATACCAGCTGAATGAAAACTTTCAGATGTCCTATGTGTATTTCTATGAAAATCGAGAAATGCTTACCATTGACAGAATTTCAAAACACTTAAATTATCTGCATTGAATTTCAGAGATTCAATTAGAGATTGCTGTGGTTAATCAGCACTATTTCAGAGGAAAGGAAATAGTAGGTTACTATTGGATTCTTGCACTTTGCTCATTGAGCAAAGTACAATGTCTGGTTTCAAATAATATACTGAACCACAGCAGAATGGATCACATTATGACTTAATGTAGTTTAGAGGGAAAACTGGAAGCTACAATACAATGATAAATGAACCGAGTCTCTCTTTTTAAGGAATAAAATAGATGGAATTATGAAAATCACATGCACTGTCCCATTAACTTCCCTTCATTTTAACCTTGCACATTTTTCTTTGTCTCAAGCTTCCCAGAAACATTTTAGCATTTGCAGTTGTATCAACTTAAATGAAAATGTTTTACTGAATTCCTAACAAAAGCTCAATTTGAAATGTTACACAACAGTTTACATTCAGATGTAAACAGCTCAGCTTTTGTGTAATCAAATTGTTTATTGTGTTAAAAGAAAGGTGAGCAAAAGACTCTTAGAGAAGTGAAGTCTGCTGAACTCCTCGTAGGACCAGATTCAAAATAATTCAGTGAAGATTTCAATAACAGGTCTTTGCCTAATTACGTTGCATCTACAAGATCATATTGCGGCTGAGCCAAGCTGTTCCTTGTAACTATCTTCATATATTGTGAAGTTACAACTCAATTGATACTCTGGGCAGCAGAATGTTTTCTCGCTATACTGCACAAAACTATCCTTGTGAACTAACTTGCCATCTGTTTTTTCCTATGGCTTATCAGGGCTGTGAAGATCACTGCCATTTGATTTAGTTCTAGAAGATTAGGAGAGCTACACAGTTGTTCTTTTAGACAGGTGTAAAATCACGCTGCTCCGTATTGAAGAACAGAGTACTGGGAGACAGAAAACACGATCAATAATAGTGTCATTCTTCCGGTGAAAAAGAGGTGAACATTTTGGCTGAATCATGGAAAGATTGAACCTAATAAAAATGGATGTTCTCTCCCATCTAAATGTACTAGATTCTTGCTGTTTCAATTCTAGTTTATCTCAGATGTAACAGTGGAAAATAAGAGTGAGTAAGTAGTAACTAAAATGTTCTCCTCATTTCTTATCTGAATTTGTCTTATGGAAATAGTTCTAGACTTGAGGAAACCATAAGCTTCTGACATAATTCTTCTGAACAGCTACGGGGTATTCGCATTTTCTGGATCCATGTTCATTGTTTTAGCTACCATGCGATCAGACTTTTTTTTGTTAAAAATAAATTAAACAGCAGGTAAAGAAAATGGTTCTAACGTATACTGAGATACAATTAAAAGTTGTAATGTATATTCTCCCTCTGAAAATGTCAGATATTTATCAATGACAGCATTCTGCTTAGAACTTTCAGCCTATGTGCAGTTTAGTAAAAAGAAGGGAAGACATGATAGCAGTGTTCCAATATTTGAGGGGCTCGTATAAAGACAAGGGAATCAACCTATTTTCCAAAACATCAAAAGGAAACAATGAATGGAAACGAATCAAGGAGAGAAGCAACCTAGAAGTAAGGAGAAATTTCCTAACGGTGAGAACAACCAGTGGAATGGCTTGCCTTTAGAAGTTGTAAGTGCTCCAATCACTGGAGGCTTTTAATAGACTGGACAGGACTAGATGTCTAGAATGGTATGGGGTTTCCTGCTTTTGCAGGATGTTGGACTAGAAGACCTCCAAGGTCCCTTCCAATTCTGTTATTTGATGTTCTATGATTTGCCTTTCTATGTACTGCCACAATGTTCCTTTATTAAGCAGTTTCAAAAGGCTAGATTGTTTTCTGGCTTCTCTCAAGTGACTATAATGCTATTTAGTTTCTGTTAGTCTTTAAATATTCACTACTAACTAAAAGATTCTAAACCATTTTGCTCCATTATATATTTTTTTTCTTAAAAAATATTTCTGCTTCATGCCCACATGGAATGAAGTTCCATTTAGAAATCCTGAAACAGCCTCTGTGGTTTCTCTTCTTGAACTTTGTCACCTGCCTATAAATGGAATTACCTAATGGAAGCAAAACTTGGATTTATAGAAATTGTTCATACTCTGGGCAAATAAATGCGAGAACATTTTTGTTGAATTAATAATGTCTTCAATAAACAAATGCATGACACATAATGTTCACATAAACATCCACAGCTTTGAACATCTTATATCACACACTCACTTTCATACAGACACCTACCCAAGACATACGAAATGTAGGTTTTTCTCTGATGTTAAAGGAACAAAAATATATCTCAAATGATTTTAACTTGATTTATCGGGCATAAATAATCATCACCCAACATTGAGCGTAGCTTAATGGCAGAGCTATGCACCGAAGCTCAAGCTTAATATTTGCCATATCAAGGGGCAGCAAATCCTTTTGAAATCCTGATTTCAGAGGAATGTTGGGCTAGGAGAATGTATCTTCTGATTCAATGCCCCTGTTCATTAAATACATAAAAATCCCATCAGCCATTAATCTAGTGAGATCTCTTTTTTTGTTGTTGTTGAACCTGCATCACAGTAAAGGTTACCATTTGGTGGGAATGCTAGACTATTTTTTTTCATCTAGCATTTGGTTTCTCATGAGTGCTTACATCAGGAACAAACTGGTAGTATGTAATGACAGCACTAATCCTTTATCAATCTCTATGGCTTGACTGCTGCAGTTTAGTAAGTATTGGTGGGTTGGGGTGGTAGCCAAGTCTTTGTAGTGAATTTGGTAATGGGGAAGATTGCCTTTCCCTAACTATATTGTCTGTCTAGCTAGATAGGCCTAGGTAAGCAAAATCAGACCGTTTATTGAGTTTTGTTGCTTTATAATATGAGTAACTGAGTGAAATCACTGGGCAATCATGAATCTTTTGGTGGCTAATTCTGATCGCTTTGACCGCAGTTGTCTGGATCAACTCACCTCTTTTCAGTGCTTCTAGAAGACACTGACTTGTTTGTTGATTAGTTAACCGTGTTATACAAGTGAGCAACTTTCTGTGCCCTTAAGGTAGCCATGATATATTGCAATTTGAGGATCACAAACATATCATAACAGTGGATATCTCTGAAGGGATGCTTCACTTCAATGAAGTTTCAAGTGAACTACAACCTCAAACCTGCTTCCTAATGCAATAGAGTCCTCTTGCATCTAACAGCAAAGTGAAGCACTGATGCTTTGTTCTGGCAGCTTCTTACCACCACAGCTTCTCTGGCTGGACATTTGATGCTTATCCCCTCTAGCACTCCTTGTCCTATAGATCACTGTTTCCTTTTCTGGCCCAGCTAAATATTGGTGAGAGCTGGCAGAGGATGTAGCACTCACTTATTCCAGCACCACTGCAGCATATCATCTTTATGACTGATATAAACATTTTATTGTATTTCTGTGAAACTTCAGTTGTGCTGTAATTCCAAAAAGCACAGGAGCTTCTTCTCAATATCTAACACAGGAAATAAATCTATTCTGCAATGGTTCAGGATATCCAATTAATGTTAATGAGCTCTTCCTTTCAACTTAATTGGATCAGAGTCTAGGAATCAAGAAGTGGTTCAGCTTCACTGTTTCTTTTGAAATAAATTCGGGCAAATCTTGTTCTGTGAAATTGTCTTTATTTGTCTGATACATGATAGCTAAAAGCTCTCCAGATCAGACTACTTCAGCGGTGCATGTCTAAGGTTGTAAGTTCATTAATGAAAGATTGACTTCATACGGAAAGCTCATCAGAAAAGCAAAAGACAGTTTTTACAAATTAACAGTTTTGAAAATTAACTATTATAGCTTTGCAGGAAGACATACAAAGCACTCTCTTGTGTCAATAAAGCAGATGTGCCTTTTTTTCAGGCACATATGGATGATTCATGATGTATGCAGAGACAGCTCGGAACAGTTTCTGAAATGATCATGTGAGCCTGGAAAAAAAGATGCAGCAGCTTTACGGATTCAAAACGGATCTGCAAACATTTCCACACATTGCAAACCACCTGTTTCAAATATTTGTGTAGCCCTCGCATCTATTTTCATGAAGCTCACGTGTTCATCAAGCTCAGAGATGGACAAACTTTTTACAGCTGACGTCAGCACATTTTAAAGCATATAATTTTTTGATTATAATATTTAAAAAAATCAGGAAAATTTAAAAAAACCTAATTGATATGAAGCAACATAAAAAGAAAAGTGCATCTACAAAATCCACAACAAACCAAAATACACATGTTGCAATAAATTGATAAAAACAATTTCTATACAATTAACTAATCCAGGACCTATTGGGTAATTCTTATTTCCACATATAATATAGGCCTGCATCCTCCCTCTCCCTCCCCCCTCCTCCTCCCGATAGAATTGCCTGCCATTTTATTGTGGGGAGGGAGAACAAAGGAAACTACAGACTGCAAGGAAAACTGTATCCTTGCTGTCCATTGTGGCATGTCCCCAGGGCCCTCTCAGGTGTTGTTTGTTTCTTAATTGTTGGTCTAATGTTAATCTTGGTTTTAAACTCTGCTCATCTGGATGGTGAGGAGATGTTTTGGTCCTTTGTTTTCTTTTTGGCTTTTTGATCGTCTCTTTTGAATGGTGTTTAAATATTGTGCCTGTTTATGACCAATTTGTCCTGTTTTGTTAGGCAAGACAATAAATATTTGGACTACATACATTACTCAGATAAATGTAAATTATTATTATATTGAGATTATGTTCTGGGTTTTATGGGCAATTATCAAGATGCTTTGCCTATATTTGTGGATGTTATTCTACAGTTTGATAAACAAATTATT
Organism: Oxyrhabdium leporinum; assembly: GCA_032468155.1. NCBI lineage: Eukaryota > Metazoa > Chordata > Lepidosauria > Squamata > Cyclocoridae > Oxyrhabdium > Oxyrhabdium leporinum. The sequence goes on from JANHFL010007943.1 coordinate 185,332, forward strand.
CAATTAGCTTGAAATAGGCACAAAATACTTCCAGGATTTTATGTATATTTGTAAAATGTGCAGCTTTGTTTATCCTTTGAATTTTCTTAAATACCTTGGAATAAAATTTTAAATTGCAAACAAATTCTTTTTTTTTAAAGTACATTATTTATTCTAGAAAGAACCAACATACCTAAAAAAATATTAGCACACTCAAGCTGCATTCTCCTGGCAAGCAAAAATATATTGAAATATGTGGGATGGAGTCCTGCTGTTAGCATCACAGGCGGGGATAAGATGGCAGCTGGAGGGCCTAAGTGTCGAGATGAACAGAAATGATGCTTCCCTGAAGCTGTCTGCCATTTTGTGTATCTAAGAAAGAAAGAGAGAACACATATCATTTAACCAGTGCTGCTCTATGAGTTGCAGAGATTTTCATTTTATTCAAATACTATTTTATAAATAGACAAAAACTGGTTTAAAAGTGGCAAGACCTTTCTTCATGTTAAGCTGCATATTTAGAAATGGTAGAGTCTCATATATATGAAGTAAAATCACATTGGTTTAAATTAACTCTCACTTATTATTGGGATATTTTATTTAACTATTCCCCCCCCATATCAAAGATGCTGATATGAAAGTATAAACTGACTATAGAATTAATATTGACATTCCCATGTTATTTTTTTAAATGGCCAAGAAGATGGAAAGATAAGTGCTTCAAATGTAGAACTGTTATGCATGTCTCCATGGCAAGTAAATGTGCTATTGATTTGCAATTTTACATTATGTTGGAAAAGCACAAGAAAGTAAATTGAGAGAAAGCTCATTAGAAAATGAATTGATTGGGGAAAATCAGAGGGCATTATTATTACAGCAAAGAGCATTTGTGAATTCCCTATATTTAAATATCACCGTTCTTTCAAGTCAATAGATGGCATGTCTATCTTGGGGAAGAGGATATTCCTTAATCATAAAGTAGCCTAAAAATGTCCAGTGCTGAAACCAAAACAAACTTGGCTGAATCTTGGAGACAAACACATATTATTGGCAGGATTAACCAAGTATTTAAAAAAGATAACAAGAGATTGTATTGCAGTACAAGTCTTTGCAAAAGATGTGTTTTATTTTGAAATGCTGTTTCAGCTTCATTTAGCTCCAGCTATTACTCATTAAGGTAAAGGTAAATGTTCCCCTGCATGTGGGTGCTAGTTGTTTCCAGCTCTAGGGGTGGTGCTCATCTCCGTTTCTAGGCTGAAGAGCCAGTGCTGTCCAAAGACTTCTCCATGGTCATGTGGCCAGCATGACTAAACACCAAAGATGCACAAAGCACTGTTATCTTCCCACCAAAGTGGTCTCTATTTTTCTACTTTTTTAATGTGCTTTTGAACTGCTACCAATAGGTTGGCAGAAGCTGGGACAAGTAACGGGAGCTCACTCCATTACACAGCACTAGGGATTCAAACCGCTGACCTGCCGACCTTCTGATCGACAAGCTCAGTGTCTTAGCCACTGAGCCACCGCGTCCCTGGTATCACTCATTACTGAGATGTTATTTTAGATTTAGGCAGTATATAGTTAAGAGATACACAGCTTTTGAGAAAAATGTACACCGCTGACCCAGTTACCAATGCCTCAGAATAGTAAAATTATAGAGTTGGACAGTACCTTATAGGTCATCTGATTCAACCTCTGCTCGTAGCAGAATCCATTAGAGCAGGGATTTTCAACCTTTTTCAGTTAAACATAAAAATAAATCTTGAAACTCCTGATCAAGAGGCAAAGCTCTAATGATAAAAAAAAAAGACTGCATTTGAGTGACTTGTTTTTTGTGTGTGTGTTTGTTTTGCTGTTAGTGTCTCACACAACACCATCAAGTTCTCATGCAATCCTCATGGCATTAGACCATTTCGTGATGGTCTAGCTTCTATCTATAAGATTTCTGTGAAGAACTCACCACTACATGTGACAGCCAATTTACTGGATGAGAGCTCGTACAATCAAGAAGTTACTCCTGATGTCTAATGTGAACCTGTTTCTTTGTAGGTTTAACCAAATAGTTCTGCTCCTGCTCCCTGGGACAAAAGAGGATAAGTCTACTCAATCTTCTGTGTGACAGTCATCCACATAATTGAAGACTGTTGTCATAGATTTTTCCTTTCATTTTTTAAACAGGCTAAGGATACCCAGTTCCTTTATCCTAACTCTTCACTAATATAGTAGCCTTCTTCTGAATTTCCTCCAAATTGTCCTTTTGCTTTTGGGAGGGCTGGATAAAGAACTCCAAACAGGATCTGGCAAGGGCAGGGTAGGGTGAAAAAATTCCTTTCCATGATCTACAAAAACTGCCTTCCTTGTTTCCTTGGATCTATTCCTGTTGAGAGACAGAATATGTCTTGCTTCTAGGAGGATACAAATTTGTCCCATTAGACAAAAGTCTTTACATAAATAAATCTCTATCCAAAGCATCAACATTTTCAGAAAAGGGAAGCTCTTTTGTGATTTTTTCCATCAGGTGTTCCACAATTTACTGCAATTTACTACACTGTGTAACTTTATACAAGTAGTCTTCCTTTAGTAGCCTTCCTTTACATTGAAGGCTGGCAACTTAGTTGTTAAGCAAAGTGATCATCTAGTGAAACTGTAACTGTGCTTATCATCTTATTTCAGCTTTCCTTTCTTTACAGACCCGCAAGGATAATAAATGCTAGGTTTCGATTTAAGTTACTTTTTCAAGACTTTCATAACTGTGAACAGTCACTAAACAAGTCAGTTGCTAAACAAGGACTGCTTGGTGTCATTAATTCTTGGTGATTCCAGCAGTTGATTGGAAGAATTAGGAGAAGCTTTGCAAATGCCTTTGATTCAATATTGAAGATGTTGTTATGTATTAAAGCAGTATAGAGGAAATCTGTTACTTCTTAGATTTGGAAACAATACTGTAGTTCGGCTGAAGCAACTCAAAATTACTTTTGACTTTTTTGCAGCCATATCCCACCACTTGTTAGTATTCAGTTTAATGATTACTCCATGATCTGCATCACAAGGTTTATTGGAAAGCTGGGTATCTCTGACTTTGTAACTTTGTATTTGTATGAGTATTTGTATGGGCTGTGGTGGTGCAGTGGTTAAAATGCAGTATTGCAGGCTAACTCTGCCCACAGCCAGGAGTTCAATTCTGACAAGCTGAAGGTTGACTCAGCCTTCCTTCCGAGATCAGTAAAATGAGGACCCAGATTGTTGGGGACAATATGCTGACTCTGTAAATCCCTTAGAGAGTGCTGCAAAGTGCTATGAAGTGATATATAAATCTAAGTGCTATTGCTATTGCTCTAACCTTGAGTTCTAGAACCAGAGGTGGAATGCAGCCAGTTCAAACTGGTTCTCCTGAACTGGTATCAACAAATTCTGCCGGTTCGGGCGAACCAGTATTTCCGACGATCAGCTGGGCCTGCCCCCCTGCCCCTGCTCTATGCTGTCCTTTATTTCCTGCTTTGTAACTAATCTAAATTGCGTGGCACAGCTGATTTCCCCCATCCCCTCGCTGTTCTACTTACCGTTGCTGACTCAGAAGGCTTCAAAATGAGCCATTTCGTGCTGCACGTAATTGCCTCAGGTGCACGCATGCTCACCGAACTGGTAGCAAACTTTACAGGATTACACCACTGTCTAGAACTGCTTGAGGCTGGCTGGGTGACTTTGGGCCAGTCACTCTCTCTGACCCAACTCATCTCCCAGGCTGATTGTTGTGGGGAAAATAGGCATATTCACTGCCTTAAGTTATTTGTAAAAATAATAAAACTGGGATACAAGTAAATAAATAAATAATTTGGCCCTGCTACAGACAAATGCAGCAATAAAGAATAAGGGGGATGACATGGAATGTGAATTTTTACCTATCTTGTCTTCAACATCTCTGTAACCACTAGCTTGTACATACAACAAGTAGCTAAATAAGCCGATCAGCTGATAAAATAGTCTTCAGCTCTGACAGGCTCTTCTCCAGATCTTTCATATCCTTCCATTCTCCACTATCCTGTCAGAGCTGAAGAAGCTTCTTGGATGAGAAGCAAGACGTCTTCAAAACAAAAAACAAGAAAGTCCAGTTGCCTCCTGAAAAAGCACATTTGGGACTCTAATTTAAAGGCGTGGCGTAACTGAAAAGCATTAATGATGAGAAATTTATCAGTGGAAGTTATGCTTTTGAATGACTCCCTATTGAAGACCTCTGCTCTGAAATAAAAATATGGCCCTTCTCTCTGTATTAGATCATGAATCTAATATGAAAAAATTCAGCTCCTTTCCCGTATCCATGTAAAGGAATATGTCATAGTATTTGTGAGAGGTAAGAAGAATTTTTCATGCAGTTTGTGAGAATGGTCAAAGTCACGTCTTGAGTCTCCTATATCCTGAGGAAGTCTTTTAAACGGATACTCATCTAACTTCTGAGATCTCTCAGAGGTACCTGAGTGTGACTTCTGAGTCTTCAGGCAGGTAACTAATAGAAAGAGCACAACAAGTAATTAATGAAGGCCACTAAGTTCTAAACTCCACAAGTGAAAGCTAGTCAGTGACAAAGAGGTGATGCATGATCAGAGTGAGTTTGGCTGCATCGCCAGCTCTGAAGATGCTCATTCTATTGATACAGATTTAAATCTGGCCATGCTGAAATAATATTAAAATGGGCAGCATCTGCTTCCTGGTGTTATTATTATTTCTCTCCAGGGTTTCAGTCTCATTCCCTGTTCTGCCAGCTTTTTCTACATTTTTTTTTTTACATCTGTTCTCTAGTTGAGAGCAATTCAACAAAGCTGGGGAAGAGGTGGTGTTGATGTGACTGCAGGCTTTAAACCCAACCATTAATCAGTTTAGCAGCCCTCCACTATTGCAAAAGGAATGCCCCTCTCTGTAGCTTTTCCAATATTTTGGAAATATTTCTGCAGGATTGAATTTATGCTCATGCAAATAAATCATATTTAAAAACGATGCAACCTTTCCTTCAATTTGTGTTTTCAGAAAGTGTTGCTCTTGAAACACCATCTTAAAGATAGATTATGTTCTAAGTAAAATTTAACACAGGGTTCAAGAAGACTATAATATTTGTACACAGTTACTTTGAAATTCCGCAATTAATTACATGCTATCTAAGCATATACGTGAAAAAGTTTAATAGAAATACCAAATTAAAGAAAATTAGTGGGATTTTTTTTGTTTATCTAGCTCTTGAAGTGTGAAGTTTCCATTCAGTCCATTCTTACAAATTTACATTTGTAAATTTCTTAATAAATAGGATGGAGAAAACTTAGATATTAAAATTTAGAAGGTAGATGACTAAGAAAGTAAAACAGTTAAGTTCTTCCATTCTGGTGCTTAATTCTTGTGTATTGGGCTAAATTAGAGCTGATCTCCCCCTTTTATCCCCCTCCCCATCTCTTTACCCTCTCAATGGATATAAATATAGCACTTTTTTTTCGTGTTGAGCATAGCTCCCTGTCTTCTTTCTTTCACTGTGAAGTATGTTCCAAATGCTCCAGTCCTCCCATGGAATAATAGGGATCTTCAAACATTTGCAACATGGACAACCTCCTGTGGACATTTTTCAAAATGGCTGCTGGGTTGGAGGTTTTCCCATGACCATATGGCCACCCTAAGGAGCATAGTCAGTTAAAAATAATTACTGTGCTAGAATACCATCTGCTTCTTCCTTTAGTTCCACTAGCCATAGGGTGTGATTTGTCCTTATGTTGGTCTTTTTTTCCTGGCCAGTGGTCACACTTTCAAAGGAAGTGTTAGGTTACAGACAGCTACTCTTTTTATTTTCCAGTAAGCTATCTGAGGGACCTATCTGAGGACCATAAGCATTCTTGGAAATAATATTGCTATTGAAATCTGGCATGGCACTTTTTGGGATTTATGTTAATATCCCATTTTGTGGGTATGACATACTGTATAACTATAGGTATTGTAGATACACCCAGATATATATATGTATGATCATGCATGCATGCATATACATGTGAAATGTCAGGTGGGGCAGGGCATCAGGTAAATTCCAAGCAAAGTGGGACCAGATATATTGCAGAATTCCTGAATGGCCAAAGAGTTTGATTATTCTGGGAGGAACAAAATCTAGTTTTGGGCTCAGAATTAAAACATGGTACCAATTTACTTTTCTCTTTCATAAGCTGCGTCTATACCAGTGTTTCCCAACTGGGTGTCTTACAGATATATTGAATGACAACTCAGATCTCTCCTAGTCAGCATAGTTGTGCAAATCTCCCTGGGAATAAGTCCCTGTGGGAATAACATTTCAATAAACACTCATTGTAATGAACAGTAGATACGTTAGTATTTCTTCCAAGAGCAAAGGAAACCAAATCCTGTTTTCTGTGTTATTTTCAATAGATGATTAATTTGGTTTATTTCTAAGTCCAAGATCATCACAGTTCCTGATTTTTTCGAATACTGAACAGATGGAGACTTTTAGAAGGGATGCATTTCATTAGAAGTTTTGTCAAATAACACTGCAATATTTCCATAAGCTACAGTTAAAATGTCTTCATGATTAAAATCTATTCCTCCCCCCGCTCCACAAAAAAAAAGTACATGATGAGTTTGGGAATAGATGTACTATTTTAAAGTATGCTGCTGAATCATCCCAGTAATTCTGATTTAATAATACAATGCCATTCCATTTTGGTGGGATTTAGAATCAGAACAGAGTTGGTACTGCACATTTCTATTTTTTTATTGTATTAATTGTACCCTGCCTCAGCCCCCACTGCCCCAAAACTATTCTGTTGGACAAACCTAGATACCATTCTAAATAGATTTGCCAGCAAAAGAAAGTCTTATCTGGAAATGATTGCCCTCCATTTCTGCTAATAGAACCTTTGTCCCTTTTGCAAAGCAGGAGGCAGAATTTCAATAGGCCCAGTGCTTTCCCATTGCAGCTTCCTCATGACGGATTTCTGTGTAAGGCAGCTGTTTGAAACAAAGGAAAACAGGTGTCATCCCTGATAGTAACATGAGAGAGAAATGTTACCTATTCTCACATCACACTGAAGCCATATGGCTTTGGCAGTCACATGGCTGGTTTGGAACAGCAAAATGCATCTGGCAGTCAGTATGGACAGAATTAAACTGACTGGAAAAAGGTGGACACTTAACTCACTTTTTCCCATAATGTCCCAAATCTCCCAGGTGACAATCTCCTCATAGCCCAAGTTTTCACTTGCCTTTTGGAAAAAAGCTGCTCTGAGTTTCTATTTTAGCACTTTTCATGCAGCCTGAGGGGAGAAAATGCATATAAGAGAAAGATGACTGTAAAAATGATGAGATTTTAATGTGTATAGAAAAAGTTGTAAGTAGAACTAAGTAAATGAAACAGAGAAAATACAGAATAATTTGGATTAAAGAAAAACATTGTTTGGGAAGTAAGCAAAGAGAGCTAAACAAGGAATCTCCTGCAGAGGGAATTCAACCCCCCCCCCTTTTTTATGATCCTTAATTAAGGGTAGAGTTGAGGTGACTGGATGGAACTGTTTATTGGCTGGATGCCCTTCCTGATGCCTACATGGAGTTCGCAGCAGACATTTTTTCTTTGCGCCCTAAGAGATAAATCTCTGCCACTACCTAGGATTGAATTCTCAACCTTCAGAGTGGGAGGTGAGCAACTTCACCCACTCAAGGGAATAGAATTAAAAATAAAAGTGATAAAATGATTTGGAATCAAATTGAGGTGAAGGAATGTTGGAAGGGCTATTTTTGATATATAATTATAGAAATGATATTATGTTGAGGAGTGGAACTGAAATGAATGCTCAAATCCCAGAATTATATAATATAGGCTTGAAAGTTCCCTTAGAGATCTTCTAGTTTAACCCACCATCCAATGCCAGATTGGACATATGACCATCCAATCTTTTTTTAAATTCCTCCAGTGAGGGTCAGTCTACTACTTCTTGACACAGCTGTTCCATTCCTGAACAGCAATCACTGTTAGATGAACAGCAACTGAAACCTTCTTGCTTCTCCCTGAAACTCTTGTTTCTTCTCTGGTCTTCTGGAACAATTGTGAACACTTTTGCTCCATCACCTTCATGAGAATTCTTCATTTACCGAATCCTTGGGTCAGCTTGACTTCAGAAGTTGTGGGTGCTCCATCACTGGGGCTTTTAAGAAGAGATTGAACAGCCACCTGTCTGAAATGGTATAGTCTTCTGCTTGAATAGGGGGTTGGAGTAGAAGACCTCCAAGGTCCTTCCAACTCTGATATTTCTATGTTCTATATTCTATTATGTCTTCCTTCCTTTATTTACATGTTCCCTTTTGGATGCTTCCATATCTTGCATGCTCCTCCCAGTTCCATCTCCAAATAGGATTTGATAACACATTATTTTCACCAATCTTTTTTCTCCCTAACAAGAATCAGTTTAAATCCCCCCTGGATCTCTTTTTTCCAAGGTGCTTTCAAACACGTTCTTCTCAATTCTTATGAGATTAGCCTGTCTTTTGTCGAGATTTCCTCATTTCAGATATGCGTTCCATTATTAAAGAATCCAAAATGTTCTCATTGGAACCATCTGCATAGTCAGTTGTTCATTTTCAGTATTTGTCTCCCTGTTCTTGGGTTATGTCCTTCAATAGGAAGGACAGAAGAAAACACCACCTGTTCTCTTCAATCCATCTTCTCAGCTCCTTCAACCTTTCCCTTTGGCATCCAGTTTCTTTTTCTTATTACTTTTGTGTGTGGAGGGTTTTTGCGCAGCACTGCTTACCCTGGAAAGGAATAATGTGATAAATATGTTACATATATGCATATAGACAGGCCTAGCTACGCAGTTACTGTTTTCATCCCTTTGCTGTCAGGAAAAAAATGCAACCTTGGAAATATTCTGTGTTGTACCTTATAACATTCAGTTTTTCCCCTGAGACAAAGAGCATCCCCTGAATTTGCTCAATGGGAAAGGAGGCACAAAATTGGCATCCAGACATTGCCTCACACCTCATCCTCAGGTTGCCTCCCTGTGTTTAATTTCTCAGTGAATTTGGATCAATTTGGATATCATGGGAAATGGTGAATCATCTTTATCAATGCTTTGATTTCAGCAAGGCGGGAAGTTGAGGAAGGGATGTTATCAATTGGAAAATGTATTCCTTGTAGTTCCAGTGTTAACACTGAAAAGCTTCTTTAATGCATTTCTTTTTATACTACAGCTTGACTGGAAGTTACTGGGTTCAACTACCGAGGGGTTCCCTACTGAGAAAGCATGTTGGCCTGATGTTCATCTTGGATCGATGCCAAAGTCACATAGAGGAGATCACCTTAACTGAATCTCATAGGGACTGCTGTGCTTTTTATGTTTAGGAAACACAGTTAAGACTTTTACTAAATTCAGAGTAACAGAATAATATAGTTGGAAGGAACATTGGAGGTCTTCTAGTCCAACTCCCTGCTCAAGCAGGAGACCCTATACCCATGATGGCAAACCAATGGCAAGTGTGCCACAGGTGGCATGCAAGCCATCACCCCAACTCAGCTCTGCTGTGCATGCGCGCATGCCTCCTGCTGGCCAGCTGGTCTTCAGGTCTCTGTTGAGCATTTGAGGAAGATGGGGGGCATGTGCAGGGGGGCATGCATGCATGGGAGGTGGGCACATGCATGTGAGATGCACATGCACGCATGGGGCAGGGTGCATATGCAGGGGGCGCATGTGCAGGGAACGCGCTCGCATTGCATTTTGGGGATGTGCACGTGAGCACTTTGGGCACTCGATGCTGAAAAGGTTAGCCATCACTGCCCTATACCATTTCAGACAAATGGCTGTCCAATCTCCCACAATTTCTGAAGGCAAGATGTTCCACTGGTTTATTGTTCTCACTGTCAGGAAATTTCTCCTTAGTTCTAGATTGCTTCTCTCCTCAGTTAGTTTCCACCTTTCGCCAAGTCATCCACCTGAGGAATTCATAATTCATCCACTTGAGAATTTCCTTCCACAGTAAATCATATGTAGAAAATTCACACATCCCAAACAATAAAATGAACGAAATAAAAGGTAAATTAGCCAAACAGTATTTGTATGAATGCAACTGAGTTGATTAGGAGGATGGTGTAATTCAGCCATTCAATCTGGAAAAAAAAAAAGAGAACAGTTTGATGTAGTCCGCAAACGTGGAACCCTCTCCTCCAAATATAAATGATCCCCTGGCTTTCGAGACAGGGTGGATGGATTGGGCAGAGGCAGTGAAAGGCTTCTTTAGCTGCATCCTGTGAAATACAGAGGTCAGCTGAAGTTAGAAGTTGTTCCATGAATCAATGCCTTGCAAGTGAAGTTCCAAAGGCTGTTCTGCATGAATCAATAGTACTCAGCGTCAATGAAAAATGCAGCGTTTCCCAATATTAACAGGATAAGGAAGTACTTCTCAGGTCTCTTCCCTTGCATTGGCAGTCAGGACACACATTATCTTACAGGCATTTAAAGATCAGAATCCGTATGCATTTTTATCTTTGCCACATTTAAGTTTTGAGATGGGGAAAAGCTTAAGATGATCCTATTAAGCTGAAGAATGTGGCTATTAATTCCCCCAGTGGTTGGGCTGTAAGAAAGAATAAGGATTAGAAAATTGGATGAGAGCAAAAGTGCTGTGTGGCTCTTACTGAGAGTAGCCAGGAAGGTGAAGAGGGAAAAAACCCCACTATTTTTCTTCCTTATATCTTACAAATTGCAGTTGGATCCAGTAATGCAGAAATATATGCTAGTAAACAACTCTAGGCAAGCTAAAGGGAAAATAAATGGTGTGGCTCTTCCATACTATTTGCAAAAGAGCTCAGTTACTGAGACTTCCGACAGAGCTTGCCTATCTCATGAGAATGGAACAAAGGCTTTTAACCCAGAGAAAAAAAAACTTGATTGAGATCCTTCGGGTGGAATTTAACTTATGAGATCTCTCACTGGTTAAAATAGAGGAGAAGGCTGGGGCATTGTTGTCACTGCTCCCTTTATTTAGAATTGAATAATCTTTTTTTAAAAGGTTGGGAAAAGTGCTGAGCAGAGAAAATGCCCTCCGTTTTTCTCCCTCAGTTCTGATTCAGTTTGATGAAAGCAAAAAGGAAAAAAAAAAAACCTTTGGACATTCTTTTAGAGGTGGGAGATGTGGCGCTCAAGGCAGCTAGAGTTTGGGGTTGAATGTCCTGTCACCCTCTGTGCAATGATTGCTTCGTCATTTTGTGACACTGAAGACTTTATAAGAGAATTCATTCCACTGGACTTTAATCTTTCAGTTCTTGGACTTTTTCTTCTTCTGGAGAAATGCAGATAATTCATCCATTCTTTCTATCCATAAATTTGATTTACAAGGTTGTAAGGCTGTTGGTGGTCAATTCTAATTAGGAAGCAGTGAAGTTTAAAACAAAGTATTAGTAAAGTGTCCAAATTCAGGTAAACAGTTTTTTAATTGGAGGAAGCTTCTGCTAGATTGAAAAATCTTCATGAATTGGAAGGAACTCTTCAGTTTTCAGAAGAATAATTCTCTTTTGCTCATTTGATATAGATAGAACTGCTTTTTGTCTGTTTTTTTCTGAAATCAGTAAACTCTTTCGTGTAGAAAAATCAGAATTACACAAGAGTTTCCATTTCTTTTCCTGTATATGTATGTGCAAGCGGAAATTAGAAGCTAGAAAAGACATGTTGTGCTTAAAATAAAGCATATCATTGGAACATAGGCGTTTTTAAAAAAAACATAGAATGGTTTTGACTTTGAATTGAAATAAAGCTTAGTTTACCTTGAAGTACGTAACAGAGATTCTTGGGTGTGTGCGTCTGTGTGAAGAAAAGGGAGGCGCACCTAAGAAACTTCAAAAAAAGGGGAGTAAATCCATCTCGGTGACTTCCTCTGAAGTTGCTACAATTTGTCAGTGTCCTTTTTGCTCAGTGGTGCCTAGAACTAATCCAAGCGAATATAGTAAAGTGGAAGAGCCAGTCTGATGTAATAGTTAAGATACCAGGCTGGAAACTAGAAGACTGTCGCTTCTGGTCCTGCCTTAGGCATGAAGCCAGCCAAGTGACTTTGGGTCAGTCTTGCCTTAGGAAGAAAGCAGCGGCAAACCAGTTCCAAATGACAGCATTTACCTTTTACACAGCTGCTTTATATTGCTGGCTTATGTTTAACTTGTGGTCAACAAGGACATCAGATGTTGCTTAGTGGACTGTTGTTTGAACTCATGTTTTGAAGATTAAGATTGTTGGAAAATCTGTTCACGTTTTCAGCAACAAAGAAGCTCATGGCACCTTAAATTCCAACAAGTGTATTATCATCTTTGATGAATCACTGAATAATCCTAATAATTCTTGGTGAATTAATATAGTTTCTCAAGGATTAAAGTCCAATTTAGATTTCTGATTGTATTCTATGTGCTAATCAGGTCATTGGCGCACAGATATCTGTGCTACACTGAACCATTTCTGTGTGAATGGCCACAACTAATAAGTAGTTCTCATTACTTTTGTTTTATTGTTCTGACATCTCCTTTTACAATTTTGTCATCCCTCCCTTGGAAATGGTTAGTCTACATAAACCCATCTGAAAACAATAGTCCATCAAACATCTAATCAAGAATAAATATCAATAATCCATGAAAGCTAACACAGTGATAATTTCATTAGTTTATGAGACACCAGAAGATTTTTGCTAATTCCTACTACTGTAAGATAATACAGTAGGCTATTCCTCTGAAACTATCATGATTTTAAGGATACACTGGAGATAGGCACATATAAATTTAATAAATTCATAAATTTATATCAGGAAAACTGCTAGTTCCATAACTCTCTACTTTTGTCAAGTCAAACTTGAATATATGGATTGAATTATTTGTCTCTTTTATTTGAGTTGTTTGTCTCTTTCTGTGAAATATTTTTTTTTTTACTGATACTAGTGAGAGGGAAATCCACTGTGTGTAATTTTTCTGGCCCTCATTTGGGACTTTGAGAGAAAATGAGGCATAGGATTGAGTGTATTAATGCCCTTTTCTGATGTCTCCTCTCAATAATTTCTTATTTTTGGTCATACCAGTGTTAAGACCACAAGGTGGTGGAGACTGGTAAAAATCCTGTAGCTTAGGATACACACATGGGCCAAAGAGAAAACTGTGTGTCACCATCAGACAATTCATTATGGAAGTCTCTCCTGAGCATGTTTGTGCCCAGGAAATTCAAAATATAGGAAAGAGGCAGAGTGCTTAAAATAAAGCATAGTCTGTGACAAATTGGGACATAGATGCTTTTTTAAAAATTATAGAACTGTTTTGACTCTGAATTGAAATAAAACTTAATTTACCTTGAAATATATAACAGAGATGCTTGGGGGTGAAGGATAGAGAGGTGAATCTTACAAACTTCAAACAAATGCTGTGGGGAGTAAATCCATATCAAATCCATATCAAATTGAGTTGGTTAGGAAGTGTTTGATGCTGTGAAACGCTTTGCAAGAACTGCTTCAATGGAAAGATTATCTGTTAAGATTTTTTTTTTTGTTCAGTAAGGCAACATCAACAATTTGATGTTGCCTTACTCTTTCTTGTCTAATGAAAGGGACACAATACTTGGAAAGTGTGCTAAAGTACATATTATTAAAAGAGAAAGTTGCTATGTTTGTCTCTACAACCACCCCATCTCTTCTTTTTAATAACACCCTGATAAATAGTATAGTTTGATTTTGTAACATAGATAACTGCAGGACATTATGGCTATATATTAATGGAAAAGATAATCATGTCTTTATTTTTGCAAGATCTTGAACTGAAGTTTTTAAAGTACCAACTTCTAGAGTATTCCTGATAAAATCTGTGTTAGATCCATCATCAGTGACAACTATTTAAACTTCCTTATGTCCTATTACTATTATATTGATTTATATATTGTAGGAGACATGGTGGCACAGAGGCTCAATGACGCTGGATGTGCTGGTGGACCGAGTCCAGCTCTGCAGAAGAGGGAGAACTCCCATCTCTCGTCCCTAGCTCCTGCCCACCTAGCAGTGTGAAAGATTATTTGTGAGTAGAAAGATAGGTACCACCATTTCGGTGGTGGGAAAAAGCTGGCTGTGTTCTGTGTGGGTAACTGGAATTGGCGCTGGATTTGCCCAGACACGATTGGTGGAGGAACAGTGGAAGTAAGTCCTGGATGAGCTGAATTCCTCTGAGAACACTGCAGACCAGCTGATGTAAAGCAAATTCACCCTCCTGGGGTGCTCAAATGGACTAGCAATTGTTAGCTGCCAGGACTTCTAACCTGTGCATAACATTGTAGCCTCTCTGGCTTTATATGCCATACACCAAATACATAAATCAATTGTGATGTAACATTTCTAGAAGTTGCATTTTGATTCACTTAAAATTGATATTAAAGATGTGAAATAATGCAGATGTTACAACTGATAAACAAAGATTTGAGGTTTTAAATGTCCCCAAAACAATTTATAAACCATTTCCAATCGAACAGATTAAGAGGAGAGATGGACAAACACAGTGTTTTTATGATAGACTCCAACCATGACTTAGGGAAAGCTGTTTCTCCTTAAACAACTCTAACATGCATTAGACACCACTATTTTACAATCCCATCATGGGGAGCATCTGAAAGGAGACCTCTGGCTGACCTCAAGTCTCCTCCTTTTCTGGAGAGCAGTTCAGGGAGCTGGTTCCTTCATCAGTTTCACTTTCCACTGTGATTTTTAGCTCTGCTAAATGTGAAGTCATCTTAGTGTGTCATTATTCCTCGAAAGTTCGCAATTAGTCTATAAATATTTGTTGACTATAAAATGTGATATGCAAATTTTAAAGAGTGGGAGAAAGAATTTTGTCTTATTAATGGGAAACTATCATAATGTCTGCATCAAAAATTTCAGAGGATTTTTGACTACAGCCAATGGAACAAAAATTATTTTTATTTATTCAATTTCTATAGCTGTCCAACTTAAAAATAATATTTTGGACCTATTGGACCCTTCTGGGTTTGTGTACACAAATGGAATGAGTTAATCATTGTGTTATTGGAGCTGCGACTACAGTAGTACTTTATGAAGATGCTTTTGTGATGTCCTAAAATTGTTTTCTGGTCAACCTAATAATTTGGTAAAGTTTAATAATTTCAGGCATCCATATTGTTATGAGCTTCATGCTTACTACAGGGAAATGAGGGATAGACAATGGAGATGGATTTTCTCTGACCTTCTTGATGCTGTGTGAATTGATGACCTGATCTTCCTTGCAACATACGAATGAGTTGCTTACAGACTTAGATCTTATATATGCAATTACAATGAAGTATGGTTATGCTTTGTTGAATGTTGTGTAAAATTTTATATACATAGGGAAGTGTGTCCCGGAAACCCTCATATACAAAGGTGTACCAAAAGTCAGGTCCCATAGACAATTTATTATACACTGTAAATTATATTCAGCATTCAAATCAGTTGCCTTTTTCTCCTCCTAAGGCTTTCTGCCTTAGGCAGGGCTAGAATTCACCATCTTTTGGTTTCTAGCCTGGTGCCTTTGGTGCCACTGCACCAACTACTTTCTTCCTCATTGAACACATTACCTTCGAGCACTTGTAACTGCAGTAACATTTTCTCTTTCTCAAAATAAACAAATAAAATTAAACAGTGTAATTGACCTATAGAGCTGGTCTTTCTTTCTTTCTTTCTTTCTTTCTTTCTTTCTTTCTTTCTTTCTTTCTTTCTTTCTTTCTTTCTTTCTT
>JANHFL010007943.1:210635-231085 GCA_032468155.1 Oxyrhabdium leporinum
AACCAATGCAGCTCGCGCAGGAGTGGGGTCACCCGGACAAACCGGGAAGATCCCGTAACCGCCCGCGCGGCCGCATTTATTGATGGCCATAAATGCAAGAATTGGTCATCAAACTACTTTATTATCATTGTTGTAACTGTGAATGGCCACTAAATGAGGTAGTCACTAATCTTATGCTGAAAGGTAAAATTCATCCCACATTTGTTTGTTAATTTGCATTTTTTTCCCCAGAGAGTCCTAACTCCTGAACTTTGGATCTCTCATGACTGAATTGTGACAAAAACAGTTATTAAATTCTTGGAAAAATACTATACACATCAAATACTAAACATTGGCTTGATGAAATCTCAGTCTTTGAACTAGTGTTTGTCAATGTAATGGAAAGACTGGACAGTATGATTCTATGTAGTTAAGATTTAATGTGTTCGTTAAAAGTTGAGCTATATTATTCTTTAAATGTTTACATCTGTTGCATTTTATTTAATTGATACTTCCTTCTTTCTCCTTTTGGAGCTTTATAAGTTTTTGGTTGGAGGGGGTTGTGCTACTCAAACAATAAATAAATAATAAATTTATTTAAAATGTAGCTTTTGACACAGCTTTATTTTTAGCATTTGAATGTAAACAAGCTGTTTTAAGTGGATATGGATAGAATATATACTAGAGTTTATGTAATATAGTTTGGTTAGAGAAAATTAACATTTACACTGTTTTTGCCTCTTTATGATATTTCATCTTTTATATTTTGATACTATCACACATCTAAGAGCATAATTCATATTTTCAAAGAATAGCCAGGCGACACATCTCTCAATTTATCTTTTATGCATTATTTTGTATCCTACTTTTCAAACCAAGAACATATTTTCTTCTGACTAGGAGCAAGAATGGCTACCTCTTTTCCCTTAGAGATTCCTGCTTTTCTTTTAAATTGTTCTTGTATCCTTGTAAGCCATTGATTGCTCTGTTGGTCATAGCTATTCTCAGTCCAACTTTCAGATATTTGCTAGGGTGAAAAAACAGAGTCCTATGCAGTCTGTAAATGCAGAATGCCTTTTAGTAAGTGCAATTAATTGAAATTCCTGGATAACAGCAAACCTCTATGTAAAAGTTACAAAGGGTGACTAATGACTTGTAGCATTTGCAAATAATTAGTGTCCCCTTTTAGGTAAACCATTATCTATGTTTGTTCCTGAATACATTTAACCATGGGGAATTTTCTGAAGGCTCTTTAAAAGGTGGTATCTACTTCAATTTTCACAGTAATGTCTGCAGAGGCTTTGCTCTCATTTTTTTTAAAAATTCCCCTTCAGTTTCAAGATCCCTATCTAATGTAGTACAACTGAGAAATTAAATACCTGGGTTGAATAATTATATATAAACATGTTTTAGTGATTATTCTCAAGGTGCCAATTTTCTATCCATTTTTGAGCATTTGAAGTGTTCAGCTTAATGCTCTCTGCAACATTCACTTCAAAATGGAACAGGAAAGGCTTTGTCAACATTGGAGATGTAAATTAGACAAGGTAGTTTGGCATCGCGACATGAAGTTATAAAAATTCCAGATAAAGCAAGTCATTTGATTTATGTTGTATGGGTGTATAGCTGGATTTATTATTTCCCCAGTAGAGGTTTTAGCAATCTTACTGCTTGTCAGATTTTTCTTGCCTTGTTGTGTTTTAGTTCTAATTATTCATGCTTTGTTAACCGCCCAGAATTGCTACTGTGATTGTAATCAACCTATTCAGATAATCCTATGACCACAAGTGAGCCCAAATTTTCTGTTGTTAAGTGAGACGTTTGTTATGTGAGGTTTATGACCTCTCTGGCCACAATTATTAAGTGAATCACTGCAGATGTTAAATTAGTAACACAGTTGTTAAGGGAATCTGGCTTCCCCAGTGACTTTGCTTGTCAGAAGGTTGCAAAAGGAGATCACATGACCTTTAAAGGTTGCAGAAAGATGATGACTTGCTTAATGGCTGCTAAGGGTGGAGTTGGGGAACTGAATGGAGCTGAGTATTTACTGGCCGGATGCCCTTCCTGATGCCTATGCGGAATTTACAGCACATATTTTCTTTTTGCACCCTGATATAGAGAAATATCTGTCACTGCCTAGGATTCAACTCTCAACTTTCCGAGTGGGAGGTGAACATCTTTATCTCTAGGCCACCATGCCATTCCCTATAAATGGACTAAATGAACAAATAAAAATATAAGGAGTCTTGGAATCAACCAAAAAAGAACTGAAGCCATTCTCCTGCCTGAGGGCTATTATTAACAATTGGTAGATTTCTGCAAGTGAGAGTAGAATGTAGAAAACCTGCATTCTCTGATCATTATTTATTAGATCAGCCTTCCTTGGTGCCCTTCTAATATACTGAAATTGGATTCCAGAACTCCTTGTGAGCAAGCATTTTATTATATAGTCTGCTGGGAAATGCTGGGAGTTAAAGTCTCAACCTCTCTGAAAGACTAACTGAGAAAGCTATAGTAGGTACATATATAATATATAATAATATAATAACCTTTATTGTCATTGTACATATATACAACGAAATTGATTTTTGCTTCTGCTGGTGCTATCAATAACAAAAGTACAATACAACATGAATAATATAGAAAGTGGTCATTATACAAGTAATTAGGGAGATGTACATGAATGCACATTACATGTAGGCATATCTAGTCTCTCTAACTCTATATATAGAAAGGGGAATCACATCAATCCAGTATGGCTAAGCTACAAATCTCAGCAGTAGCTTCTTAGCATAAATAATAGTAAAGGATGCTAGATAGACCAATGCAAAATTTGGATGGCCATTACTGCTCTAGATGAATGTTTGCCCTTTTGAATATTTCTAAAACTAAAACTAGATATGACAAGAAAACAAGTGGGATTAAAGCATACATTTTCCCAGGCTCATGTGGAAAGTTTAAGCATATGACTTTTGCTTGAGAGAACTGATCAGTAGTAGTGTAATGCTTAAATGTTTTCTCACCTCAAAGTTCTGTCTTGAAATGGCCCCATAACAATTGTTCAATGCTTTCTTTGCCTTGATGGGCCCATAAATGGGAAGTGAAGGCAAAGTGATTTTTGCAGTGAGTTCTTGAGACCAGGCAAAGCACCTTGCTATATTCCTGTAATTTCCTGTAAGATAAGGAGCTGCTGCATCAGTCTTATTCTACTGATTCTTATTGTTACCCTATTTCTTACTGTTTGTACTTCAGGGAAGTTTTCCAATCACAGATTTAATAACAGATGTAAAATTTTATAACATTTCAGAACCTAAGGATTGATGCATGTGTTTTTAGCTTTAGAAGGATGCCTTATAACAAGAACTATGTCTAAGAAAGCATGCATAACAGTATGCTGCTATGAAGAAAATCTCATGGATTTCAAAGTGAATCTTCTGAATAAACATGATTAGGATTCTGTTGAGCATTCATGGCAATTGTGTACTCAGGTTTTTTTTTAAATGGTCAACCTAAATGATTTATTTAGGCTTACCACTGAAAATACACCACAAACTTTATAGGCAAACTTTTTCTCTCAATCCATCTTGAAGTGAGTTTTAGTCTTGAAACATAACTTTCAGAATTCCAGTTTTTAAAAAGAAAATTTATAAAATAAAACATGACAATATAGAATGGTTGAAAGAACCATATAGTCCAACCCTATGCAATGTGTAGGAAATCCAATTACACCATCCTCAAGAAGTGTCTGTTCATTCTTTTCTCAAAAACCTCCTGTAATGAAGAATCCACAACATTCATAGGTAAAGCTAGGGATTAGGATCACCCAGCCCACAAAGTATCAGAAAAAATATATTTGCATACATCTTACCATTAGGAAATCCTTCCTTATATTTAATTGAAACTGCATTATTTATGATTCTAAGTTTAGTAGCCATAGAAAATGGTTCATATATGTATGTATATATGTGTGTGTACATATACATACACACGCACACACGCACATCAGCAAGAATGAAGTGCAAAACAGTAAACCATACATCTAACATTAAGTACAACAAAAAGAGAAAATGTGTACAAAAAGGGGAAAAAATGAGCTAAAGATCATATAAATTTAACATTAATATAGAATCCACTCTGGTTGGATGTTGAGAAGAACAAAAAAACCCTAACAGCGCCCCCACCCCCGATAAATTCTCCTTCCTTTTATATAATGGGTCTAAAAATAGTTATAAGCTTTCCCATCCTTATTTAATACTATATTAAAATAAACAAATATTCCAGGTGAGGAGATCTCTATCTGATAATCAACCCAACCCTTATCTTATATATATATATATATGTAAAACAACAACAACACAGTCAACAGTTTAGCCCAAACACTATCCTAATCTTCAAATAGCCATAGAAAATAGTTCTTGACCATCTTCCTAAGGTATCTTTTTTTGTGTAGCTAAACTCTGAGATTATGTATCTTTTTAGTCTTCTGTTCTCCAAATTGAATCACTAAACTTTCTTCAATTTGTCCTCACAGAGTAACTCCTAGAAGATAGAATACTAACACAAGGAATTTATCTCCATAAACTCTCAGTGTACATACAAACAACAAAGTAATATAATCATAAGATACCAATAGGAGCAGGTAGTAGTGAAGATGAGAAGACCAATATATTTCCACCGAACCTACTGTAATCTGTCAATATCCTTCTGGAAATGTGGTGCCACATAATTTTACACAGTACTCGAGGTCAGAAGAAAGGGAAATGAGGATTTCACATGATTTTGATATAGTGCTTTTTTGAATGCAGCCCTATTTCACACTGCTGGCCCTTTTTCACTTTTTTTGCCAATGACCAAGTCCTACTCTACAATAGTACTTTTAAGTCATGAATCCCCTATTTCGTAAGTGTGAATTCTTTGTATTAACTGTAATAGTCAAAATGGATTTCTGCAATGGCCAGAGGGCTGAGAAAGATTATGTCTAAGATCGCTTCCAACCCATGCACGTATCACTTTATCTTTTATAAGCTATTGTCTAGAGAACATTAATGTAATTAGTTTTTAGATATTAAGAATAATAGGAAAATAACAGAAAGAAAATAGAATTCCTGGAAAAAGCTGTGCTTATTTGAAACTTGAAAAAAAGGGTTTAGCACTATCAGTTTCCAGTTACAATCTCTTCTCACTTGGGAAAACATAGATTCAGATAACATTAATGCTAGATAAAAAGATTATTTCTATATCATACAGAAGGGGAAGATTAATTGTTTAAAGGATAGAAGCCACATTTTTTCCTCAATTTTAGGAGTAACTGAATGCTTTGGGGGATGGATATTATGGACTGTGACATTAACAAAAGACTAAGGGCTATTCCCCCCTTTCACTTTTTAAGTTCTGAGACATCAAAAACTTGCTGCATGCAGTTTATTTATTATTCTGAAGAGCAACACATGTGGCAGAAATGATTCAGAAGAAGTGGTCTGGACCTTGGGCAAATATCAACACAACATGTCTTTGTTATTCTCTGAAGATGCCTAAGAAGAGGTGCTGCTTTTGAAGGAGTTTGTAGAAACAGAGGGAAGAAGAGAAGGGACAGCTTGCCTTGGAGCACCCACACTGATGTAAAGTAGGAGGGTGTCTACCTCTTTCTCCCACAAAGCCTCTGGCAGTGCCAGACTTTTGACCCTGCCCTTCTTGCTGTGATATACCTGCCACATAGTATTTTTACTACCACCAGTCAACATTGAGCTGCAAATATTCTCCTTTTTTTAATAGTTGCTCTCTTTTCCTTCATTAGCGATACAGAGCAAATTATTTGATAACTTATGTTACAAAGAACATGGCCAGATACATTTTCAAAGTAAATACCACTTTTGTTTATTTCTCTTTAATGTTGTGAATTATTCATATTATCTACACCATAAAACTCAGTAGACTTCATAATAGCTTTGTAATTATATCTAATATCATTTTCATCTCTGAATTAAGAGGAAGTTTTTCAAGTGCTTCTGCTCTACAGCTTTGAATCTGCAGGAGTGTTGAAGGGGGGATTTTAGATTTGATGCAAATATGGTTACCAAAATCCAATTTGTCAAATAATATCCATAATCTACTGCCACATAAAAATTGATTTTGAAATCTAGAAGATTTTCTAATACTTCTGAAACGCCGCAACAGTAAAAGGAAGTGTCAAAAATGTTGTGGAAACACCCAAATTTTGGGAAATAAAAAAAATGTCTGAACTGATGTTAACAGTTGGGCGGCCTTGATTTATACCAGATTTATACTATTTATATCACAGTAGCGCATGAAAACATTCATTTTACATAAAATACCTCTGAGTTAACTATTTAGCTAGCTAATAGCATCTATTATCTTTTTGAAAATTAAGTCTACAAATTCTGTGGAAGAACTGATTAATGAACTCGCTGCCCTTTGGAACATTCTCATCCCAGAAGTGAGATGGGTGCCCACTCTCCTGGCTTTTCAGAAATGCTTGAAGTAATTGATCCCGTGAGAGTGTTGAAAAAGAATGAGGCTGTATGTGTAGATGGAGTAACTAGAGAAATGTTAAAATACAGTTGACTGATAGAGCGGTTGTACAATTTGTTTAGTGTAAATGCGAAGTATACATCTATTATTGTTCCTCTATATAAAGGGAATGGTAGCAAGAGTGAATGCAACAACTGCAAGGGGTTTCGATTGTTAAGACTTCCCTCATGAGACAACAATGAGTAAAATATGGGAAGTGCTCTATGTTTGGCTTGGAGTTTGTAAACCAGTTTTTTTGCTCTTCAGCAGGTCACTGAGAAATGTATGAACACTGAGAAGGAATATTTATTGCAAAACAGCATGATAAAGTAAATAGATTTGAATTATTCAAACCTATTTAACTGAATAAGAAATTGAAGTTTGGTTTCTGAAAGCTGTAAGAAAAATATATAATGGAAACAGAGCATACATAAAAATAAACGGAATGCTTAGTAAATGTTTAAAACTGAGAAATCAAGAATGCATGATGATCCTCTAAATCTATGTATTTATGGATATACAGAATATATGAAATGCTTGGTCACAATAAATGGCTGGGGCATGAATATACATATCCATGTGCATGCAGATAAGACTGAATTCCAACAACTGGATGTTTGATTATGTGATGTAACTAAGTATGGATCTGAATATTCATGTAACAAAGACCAAGTGGTTTTGATTGACAGACAAAGTCAATGTCTGAGTGAATGATTTGATGCCAAACATAAATGGAGAACAAGGAAAGCAAGTAGATGAATTTAAATAACTCTTTAGAATATTTACAGAAGATGGAAAAATATGACACCAAGTTGGCAATAGGGTGCTTAAATGTGTGTGATAAAACAAGGATTGTATGTGGACTAGATACTAAGAAGACTGACCATAAAAATGAGTGGCTAATACAAAAGAGACCTGTTGATATAGTTTTGTTCTGCAAAGAGAATGAATGTGGATTGAACCGCAGAACAAATATATAAAGGATGGGTGGACAGAAGATAAAAAAGGGGAAAACTGAGAGATTCATAATTGGTAATTCATGAAATCTCAAAAGGATTTGAGAAGTTTAAAAGACAAGAGGCAATGTATGAAGTAAACAGACTATTGGAAGCAAGGATGGTTTGTAAAGGACTGAAAGATATGGAAATATATAGTGTATGGCAACTACACTACATATATTTCTTTCTTTCTTTTTTCTTTTTTCTTTACCTCATTCCTTTAATTTAATTTCATAAGGAATATATAATTCCTTAAATTTAATTTAATTTCTTTTAAATAATTTCCTTAAAATTCATGGATTTTTATTCTTTCTCTGTGATTTACCTAACAGTACTTATTCCAAAATGGCATATTCTTATCTATATGTATGTGCATCCTAAATATACCCATTGTTGTATTTAGTGGGGCTTAGTCCTGGGTATCTATAAGATTATAATAAAACAAATCTGCTTCGTTTTGACCTCATTACTGTAAGACATGATAAGATGACACTAGCAATGAAGTGAGTCTTATAGCTAAGGTTTTATATATAGTTTACAACTGAAAATAAACTGGTCTACTTCAGAAGTCACACTAATGAATTCTGCTTTAAATGGATAGATGACTACTTTGCACTGCTACTGACCGGCCATCTTGTACCCAATAAACAGTATGAAAAATGCAATTGTTATTCATCTTGCCCTCTCATGAATAAGCTGACATCTGATGTGTTCATATACCTCCAGTGAATGAACGAAGTGTTATGATTTACATCAGATCATCTCTGGTCTAGGATTACAGTAAACAACATGATGGCTGAGATTAAATTCTGACAAAAAAAAGTTTCACATGTTCACAGGTTTCCGAAATTTATTTTGTCTCTCTGAACTTGCAATATTTTCAGTTTTCTTTGGAAATCTGAATTTCAGGACTGTGACTAGTGCCTTCCAAGCTGTATGGATGAATGTTGATGCAATTATGATTAATTGTAATGTTTGGCATTATTTATTCTATCCAGAACTTCCAGCATGAAACACCACATATAAAAATGCTGTGTAAAGGTTAAATTCAGAGGTGCACTTTGAAGTCTGTTGTATTGAGTCTCTGCATCACATAGTTACATCTAATCAATTTGTCAGTATGATTCAAATGGAAGAGATGGAATTTGGGTACCATTTTCCAAATAAAACCAACATCCCAAATTGAATCATTTCAATGTTGCATGTGAGAATACCACTTTGAATTTAAACTGGTTTGTTATTGCAAACCCATCTAACTTTTCAAATTGGATTAGAGCTGAGTGATTCATATATCTGAAATCCATAACTCAGCCTAGAAACTATAATATAAAAGTTAATTACTGTTAATTACTCCCACCCTTTCTTCTGGGCATAACTGACATCAGTTGGAGCACAATTTATTTATTTATTTATTTTTACATTTATATACCACCCCATTCCGAAGACTCGGGGCGGTTTACAGCTTATAATGGTCCAAAGATAGTTAAAAGCAATGTATGAAGATTAGCCACTGATTTTTAAGTATGGAAAGAAGTAAGAGGAAACACAAAAAGAGCTCTCAAGTTGATAGATTATCAATTTGAAGATTGGCAGTAGGTTAAAACCCATGTAAAAGAAAGCAAAACATAAATTTTAACTGGAAACTTGAAAGGAAAAAAAAAGTATTAGTTACGCTCTGAAATAACCATGTCATTTCAATTATCCCAACAGAGTAAATCTTATTGTCTAGAGCACTGGGTTTCTCCTTTGAATCACATGGCACATCTACACAAAATACATCTAATATACGTTTCCAATCTACCATGCTTGTCATAATAGAATCTCCTTTATCTTCACATTAAATAAAAACTAGAAAATATTGTAGCAATTAATAAAGAGATGGGAAATGGGAAGAATTTCACAGGTATGACAAGCAAAAATAGCTAACAGTTGTAAACATTTGCTTCTCTTCCTCTTGTTACTGATTAGATTCTGAATGCAGTTCTATTTCTTTTTTAAGAGAATGGAGCATTTGCATTTTTCTGTAAAAATACTTTCTGATAATAACACAATCCTTCTGTATCATGAGTTGTTTCTAGGGTCTAGACTCCCTCACTCCAGACATTAGTATTCTCTTGTCCTTCTAAGATCCACTCCTTTCAGGGCCATCTCTCAGGCAGTTTCTGTAGGATTCTAAAACTAGAAATATTGAAAGCCCTTCACAATAATAACTAGAATTATGTCACTCCACAAAGTGGGGGAACACATTTCAGTGAAGAGTTGAACTCTCACTGAAATTTGGAAGCTTTCTTTTAGAGTTGGGCGATCTGGTGCCTTAATCTAGATGACAGTCATTGTAGGAGAAGAGAAGGGAGAGCTGGGGGCAGGGTTAAGTGTGTCATCAGTTTAGAGTTGTTACATTCCAACTAATGGTCCAAGTTCAACTCCCCCATAATTCTGTTGACCCTTGTCTGGCACCAATTTAGTGTTGAACTTTAGTTGACTAGATTCTAGTACAAGCTTGACTAAATATTTTACAACCTAATGGATAGTCCTGAATCTTAGTGCCTGACAGCTACCAGAATCCAAGAACATCTCTTATGATGGTTGAGACTTACAAAATGTGTAGTCCAAAATATCTGGAAGATCTTTCCCATCTTTAAATCCAATACATATTATCACTCTTTCATCTTCAGAGTTCTCAATCATTTTGGAAAGGAAAGAATTTTGCTGAGGATTTTTTTTTTGTGCAAGAAAATATTTATTTATACTTTCCTGGTACTGCTTTTGATTTTGATTTGAAACATCCCCACTTTCTCAAGAAAGCCATTTTTCTTTTCTGCTGCTTTTCTACATCAGATAGTTGGGCAAAACTAAAATAAAATACTGTGCTGCTGCTTCTGTGGACTCTAACAGATCAGCCAACCTGGAACTAAATTGCTCAGCCTAGTAATATTAAATGTCTGGCAATCCCAGAGACTCCGCAAAATGCCAGAATTTATATGGAGTTATCTGTTTATATTGTGGAAGTGAGTAAAATGATTACTTGAGGAAGCTGGAGGCTAAAGGTTTTGGGACCACAATTGCATGCACATTTTAAAATTTTTATGAGAAAAGACAGAAGATGCTCCCTCCCTTTCCATTCACTGAAAGTGGGCTTTTTGCTGCGCTAAACA
Source organism: Oxyrhabdium leporinum (assembly GCA_032468155.1). NCBI lineage: Eukaryota > Metazoa > Chordata > Lepidosauria > Squamata > Cyclocoridae > Oxyrhabdium > Oxyrhabdium leporinum. Next base: position 221,296 of record JANHFL010007943.1, read on the forward strand.
AAATATTTTCCAGTTGCTTAGGGGAAAAGAATGTACTTAACGGCAACTATTGACTTAAGCCATTGGGTTCTGACAATAGATATATGGCCCATGATTTGAATTATTGGACAGGAAGGGATAGAAAAAGTTCAGCCAATACCTTAATGGGTATGAACAGCCCCTAACCTTTCAAAGTCATAGCTAACCATTCACAACTAATAGGCCTATGTAATAGATAAAAGTAGCCTAAATGCTCTTAGTAGAGTAATTGTACTTTAAAAAAAAAAGTGATCGTGATTCATATTATGTAAAATAATGTTAGAAGTGCCAGATCTAGAGTTCTGATGTTTTAAAGATTTACATAAAAGGAAACTTTTGCAAGAGCTTACCGCTACTGTACTGGATACAAACCTGAGTCTAGTTCTGACAGCCTTTGGACCAAGGGTGAATTTGCAAATGCCCTGGGGTTTAAGTGGCAGTGATAGTGATATCACCACTCCAAGAAGACCTAGGAGTAGCCATTTTGACTTCCAGAAATATTTACCATTTAATGACTGCTTCACAATGCCCAATGCTGTTACTACCTTCTTCAGAGAGAGCTTATACTTGGTAGGAATCTCCATCCTAAATAACTGACAATGAAGACTCTCAAAAGTGAAGAGGATGTTACATTTCATCTTAGCACAAAGGCTAAGAGAGTATATCAAAATATGTACACCACTGAATCCTTGGTCAGTGTTATAATTCAAATTAAAGCATACCCAGTAAATGTTTATCCAGCCTCTGCTCAACCGCCTCTAGGGAAGGAGATTTGAATCTTAGAAGGTAAGCCAGACTAGAGTACATGCTCTGTCTTTTTAAGGTTATGCTAACAGAATCTTGCAAGTCTGCAAGTCCCCCTCCTTCCCTCAACTTTTCTCTCCCATAAACGAGGGAGGGCCCTTTTGGAGACACTTTCACCACCCTCCTCCTCTAGACTTAAACTTTGTTTATCAGATTGCTGTCTAGTCTTCAGTTCTTCTTCCTGCAGTTCTTCTTCCTGTCTTCCAAGGTTATTCCCACATACCATTAATTGGAAGCCCAATACTTCCTAAGATTTAACTGGATTATGCCTTCATGTTACTTTAAAACTTTGTTTACTACTTGCTCTTGATTTAAAATCCAATCATGGAGTGAAACATATTCACTTAGCACTGTCTACAGGAGTCATTACAACGAATTACCTACGCTCCAAAGGTTTAGAGGAAGAGTATGGCCTTCACTTCTTTTCTAAGAATAACAAGAAGGGAGCCATCCAAATCTTGGGGAAGGGAAAATGGTACATAAGAGCAGGGCATCTAAAAAATATAGCCTGCTTTCATAGTGCTTCTCTCTGATCTTCTAGCAAGCGGTAGTCATGCATATTTCTTCTTGCTTAGAATGAACAGAGCAGGCAAATTTTGTTAAGACAATCTTGCAAATAGCCAAGATCTAAATCATATAGGGCTTCATAGATCATAACCAGCAATTTGAAATGTGTTCAGAAACTTTTTGGCAGCTACTTAAGCTCCCCAAATATAGGCATTATTCTGCTAAACTGACTTTGATGTATCAGTAAGCAGCTTTCACTCCCAGACTGCCTTGCACCCAAAATCCCAAGAAGTTTCTGTGTGTCGTTGCACTTTATAGGATGGGTTTCAAAATTCCTGGGTGACTGATGTTCCATTACATGGAAGAATGTGGTGACTGAAATCCTCTAGAACCGGTCTTGAGAACCCCAAGTACTATCCATAACATTAAGCTGATAATTAAGCTTAGGTAGATATCTCACCAGGTAGCAGGATAGGAAATATACCAGTAGCATCCACATTTACATCCAACCACCTGTGAAACATGGAATCTTGGTCTCTTGAAAATTCATTGCTATCCACTTCCCCGGCTTCAATAATAGCATATTTGTCTGAAAATTGTCAGGCTATATTTTCTTATAAGAGATCACATTTTGGGTTATCTGAAATTCATTTTAACCATTCTGTATGCAGGTCTCTCTATTTCTAAACTGATTGGGCATCTGAAGACCATCCACTGGCAAAGAATACTTATACCTTTCTTGCACCTTTCCAATTCTTCTATAGTAAATCCTGTCATACTAAATCATGTCTACTTGCTGGATTAGCTATTTTGTAGACTAGCAGCCAGGTGTAAAGCCATTTTTATTTCACTGATTTTTATTGCAAGGCAAATTTATGGAAGTTAGTAATAATACCCGATTAAGAATAAGGAGCCGGAGACATACATCTTCTGTCCAACTGGATCATATCAGAGTTGTGTATTTTGCTTCATAGGGTATGATAATGTGGAAAAGTTGGTTTCACTTGCTACATCTTACTATTAAGTTAGGAAAGAGAAAGGATTTTCCAGGAATTGGATTTAAAGCAGGACTGTCAGCCTAAAGAGGCAAGCCAGACCAAGAAATAGACCCCCAGAGAAGCCTAAAAGCTATTTTTATTTCTATTCAGTTTAGTAATAAAATCTTGCAATTCTGATTGTGTGTCCCCTCTTCCTTGTTTTATATTCATGTGAGTGTGGGTGTGTAGGGTGTCCGCCTGAGACTTTTCATAATCTGCCCACATTGTCTGGACTTGAAGTAATGCTTCCCTCTTTTTAGCTTTGGTAATGGATCTCATGTGGTGATAATCAATGCCTCAGACAAACAGATATGGAAAATTGTAGGGGAATTTTGACCTAGTTTAACATATTAGATGATCAATTCCTCAATCATGTCTATATTAGACATTCATTGAGGATAGAAAAAAGAATTTATAGAAAGGCAAATTAGGGGTAGGTTCCACCTGCATATGTTTGAAGAGACCTAGATATGAACATCAAATGCATATTGTCTCCATACATTCTATATATTGAAGGCTCAGGTGTCGGTGCTCATCTGGTATTTGGGCAAAGAAAGATTTCATATTCAAAAAAGATGGAAAGAACCAATATTGTCAGTTTTATAAACTTTTTACATGAATGAATTGTAGTAGATAAAGTGAAAAGTTTGATATGAAGAATTTTAGTACTGGTTTATTAATCAATTGGTTACCTGGATACCATTAAATCAGGTCTTTAGAAATAATTCAGAAATCTTCAAAGGAAATTCCAGTGGTCCTTTTAATCCTATCCATCCATTTATCTCCCTGGTACCCTTTTTCCTGTTTTTCTTAACTTTGTTTAATATAACCGGTTTTTGTCTAGTTTGTTATCTATTTGGACCTCTGCCCTACCACCTAATAGGATCCAGTAACTTCCTTTATGCTTCATGACAATAAAACCCACTTGTAGAGCAAACAGGCCAAAACTTATTGAAGTCATATAAATTGCAGGCAGCCCTTTCTGCAGACAGGAACTCTGAAAAGGTTACAGATGGACCCTTTTCTGGTGCTAGTTAGAACATAGCACCTTCCCTGTTAAGACTAGGCTGAAGTTTCCATACTACCCTTGTTTCTCTTAGCTTAATTTTTTTTTTCAGAAGTAGGGAGTGTGATCTAATTTGCCACAAGGAGTTGCCTGTCCAGAACATCCCAAGGGAGATATCTTGGCAGTTATCAACCTATTCTTCCTTTGAAGAACTATATATCTGTTCACTACAGAAATAAGGCTGTGATAAATAATTTAAGTCTAGGACAGTGGGTGCAGGTCAGCACAGGATTATTAGACAGTAGGCAGAAGAAATACGGAGTCCAAAGGCAATTTTTATGGTAAATTGCAAGAAATGTCTTCAAGTTATGGTTTTGGAAACAGTTACTAAGTCAATCAAGGATTGGAATAAGACCAATCAGTCAGCATGGACCAAATGCAAACTGACTGCTCCCATAAAAAGTGATCAGCAAACAGAAACTTACATAGTTTGCTTATGGTTGTTTGGTGATAGTGTTGATGCAGAATATTGGTGAGGAGGTGTAATGATATGAACCATTTCTTCTCTGATATCTTATATAAACTCCATATTATCCCATCTAATATCTAGTACATCACCCAATATTGTATTACTTGCATATCAGGAGAGAAATGTACTTTTAGAATTGCAAGATTCTTTTAATGTAACTTTATGATAAATAAAATTAGCTGTTCTGGCTGTTCTTCCTGTTTGGTTTACCTCACAAGACCGACATCGATCTTACAAGTCAAGAACATTCCCCCCCACCATCCCTTTAGACCTCAATAAACTAGGGATCATCCCTTCTGAGCTGCTTGCCCTATCACATTCCTACTCTGAGCTAAGTAGCTTTTAATCTAACCATTTCCTTGCATATTTCTCCCAAGGTCATTTTCACATTCCATTACAAATAATTATTTCCTGGTTGCCTGCTAAGTCTAACAGAGATAATCCTGTTGTCACAATTCCAAACCAAGTCAGCAAAAGAGGAGGCCATACTATGAGCAGAATGGGTCTTTTACTGGAGTCTCAGCTTGGCACGTAAACAATACAATAAAAGGGTTTCTAGCCAGCATTACTGGCTTCTGCTAGCCAGCTGGCTATATGGACTCAGCACGCCCCGCCCTCCTGTTCTCTGTTGCTCCTGGCTGGCTCCAGCAAGCATTTTTTGGGCCCGGCTCCAGCAAGTACCCTTCAGGCCTGGATGGTTTCTGAACCGATCATAGCTGGCTTGCCTTCCTGGCTCTTCTCCCAGCATGAGTCCCATCACCCAACACCCATCTGTGCCCCCATGCACCCCCCTCTCCTGCGTGTGGGTGGCAAGTCCGAAACAGCATGTTGTGGCAACTTTGAATGATGTGCTGTCTCAGACATTGATACCTGTCATTTATTTGGTTGTAGAAAAGTATATTCTTCACAATGTCCTTGTTCAGTTATCATTATTATTCCATTCATTTGCATGGAATTATGTCCTGAAGTATTGAATGCAATCATCTGAGGTAAAGTAGCACATTCTGATCTATGTGAGATTACTTCTTTATGATAATTCCAATTTGCTTTATTTCACGAATGGTTTAATGGTTCCAAATGTTCTTAACATTTCATGTCCTCCTTGTTATCTCCTTGGAAGTAAGGTATTCCTCTTTCAATATTAGCATTATCAATGACCACATTCTTTAAGAGTTATTGTTTTCTGGCCATGCTATCTGCAGGATCTACTCATGGAATGTTGATAGTCCTCTCCAGTAATTAGAACATGCCTTTAAATTTAAGAGTTGCATTATTTGGTACCCAACCTTGCTATTGAAGGTACATCTTGCTTACTAGAGTACAATATAGAAATGATTTACCACAGTCTTCTGAGTTTGATGTTGGAGTTCCTCCTCCTAAAACATTGTCTCCTAATGGATCGGAATGCCTGAAACCTAATTTTTTTCCCCTCTAAAACCCCTTTAAACTAATAACATCAAAAGCTTCAACACCCTCTCACAGTAATTTTCCGACATACATCAGAGAGTTTTTCCTTAGGACCTGTCAAAAATCAAAAGACAAGCCCAAGATAAGGTAATATATATATTTAACCATCTGTGTTTGAAAACAAACACAGTTTTCTAGTCAACACATTCACTAATAAAGATCTTAGTTTCAAGGGAATATAGTGTCTTGGCAATTTCTATCAACATCAATTAAAATATAACACGGAGGAGCTGACACTACCATTTTCTATACTATCTCAACCAATAAGTACTTGAAATATTGCAAAAGAAACTAATTGCAGTTCATTTGGATTCCTTCCACATAAAAATCTAGTACCTTGAATGATAATTGGCATCAACAAAATAGCAGTTTTAGAAGGTGATTTGTGCCCTTAGCTCAATTGTCTGCATCCAGGACCTATTTCTCACGAGTAGCCAACAGATAGTTCCTCAAATGGATATTCATCTTCAGCACTTCAAAACATTAACACTGTACAGTCACAAAATTGTTTTGAAAATCTCAGCATATACTTACTGTTTAAGAACCTGGAGTAAAATAATAATAAAAATAATAATAAGCTCCATAGAGAATTTAGAAGCAGCTGCTTCCCACCCCAGCTAGCCTTTGCAAAAAAAATAATCCTTGCAAATTCAATTCTGGAACTTCATTAATTTCATGATCCAAAAATCCTTAAAAATATTGTAAATATCTGGCTTAGTAAAATATTTGGTAGATATTGGAAGCACTGGTGATTTTGAATGCAATCTTTTAAAGCATAAAATTACCAGTAATAATACAATATCGTCACTCAGTTATTTTTTTTCAGAAGAATTTGCAAGGTTATCTAGGACCTTCCATGTTAAAAAAATATAGACAGACATATTTTGGAAGGAATATTTCAAATAATTTAAAAACAAACTTTTCTCTAAGCGTCAGTTTGTTTGGTCTTTTTACATACCCCCCCCTCTCTCTCACCACACACTGTTTAAGTGACTTCTGTTTCTACCAACTATTTTCACTTTTTAAGCTTTTTAAAATCTCAGCTTCTATTTAATAAAACAATGGAGCAGAATTATCCAAGACAAATAGTGTATCGTACAAATTATTTAGAGGCAAACAATTTAGAAGTACCCTTCAAAAATATCTTTAAGCTCTAATTCTTTTAGATATCAAAGATCTGCAAATAATTCCAGGGTCATCTGATTTAGTTCTAATCAGAAATTCTAGCTCTTCACCTGTCTTACATATTATTTTGTAAATAATTGCTCAGTACCTAATTATCCCACATAGTTTAAATCTAATCCTAGAATCCTCAGCAGAGACCTAAAGGCTGCATGTTGAGATTGGAATTGCCATGTCTTGCAGGAGATGAGTGGGCTTAGTTGGAAGGGTTAATGTGTCATAAGTTTGGAATCATTGTGTAGCCACAAGAAACCCAATTTCAGCCCCTCATGAATTCCATTGACCCTTATTTAGTGCCAGTTTAGTTTTGACCATTAGTTGACCAGATTATTATGTATAGCTAGCAATAATAAACTCTTCAGTGCTTGAAGTCAGTGAGCTTTCCTGATTCTTTGCACCTGACATGCCTCTTGTGATGAGTAATTTACAACAGGAATACTAGGACATGATGGCAAACATCCAAAGAATTAGTAGAGGACTGCAAGGTGCTAGCATTTGGGGTTTTTTTGTATTTCTAATGGTAATTTGGAATTTGGAAATCCTTCCACAGAATGGATTAGGAATCAAATTCCACTTTTGAATTCCTATGGCAAAAACAAACTAGCACATTTTTAAAGCCAGAAGAGAAAGATAACACACAAATGTGAGGTGTACAGTAAACCTCTACCCTTCCATCTTTTCAAGAACCTATGACTTTGGCATTTGCATGGACATTCTGGTGGGACTCAAGCTATGTCAGTCTCACTATACACTTGTTCCTTTTTACTTTCAGCAGTATGATACTGAGGCATGTTGTCAAACACATCTTGTCTTCCTCACACCCTGTCCCTCAAATTAATATCTTTCTCTCTTACTTTATTATATGTAATGGATGCTGGCAGCAGTACACAGAATGGTTTGAGGTGTTGGTTTTTTTTAAAATTTCTCAGAAATAACCCGGCAATAACTGTGTTTATATGTGTCTGGCAATTCTTTGGCTACCTATTTAGAACAAGATCAGTGGAGATGGCCATGAGGAAAACTGGGTTGAACTAAAGCAACCTAAGCACTTGTCTTGTTTGTTTTTTCCCTTTCATTCCTCAATACCGGTTTACATTCAATCCATTTTTAAGGTAGAGGAGGAACGATAGCAGCAAGGTTAATGGATTAGAATCCAAGTGGCAATTTTCACTGTTCAATATTTTCCCATTTCTGTCAGATCAGTTAATAGCTGCAAAAAGCAACATTTGTTGTAGTAAGTTGCAAACCCAATTCCTGCTCTGTTATGTATGTCTGTAATAAGAGGGTAGCTCTATGGGATTTATCCAAATATGTCTCAGAAATATAAAAGCTGATTGCAAATTAAGGATTTTACATATTTTCCTTTTAATAGTCAAAGGGGCAGTGTGTGCTTTACTTTCAAAGCAATCATAAATAATACAAAACAATTGCATTTTTCAAGCTAGAAAAAGATTCACCAAGATCCTGAGTCAGCCAATTAGATAACTAACATTACTTTCTCTTCTCCAAGCATAGATATTCATTTATGAAGATCTTGTTATCCAACAACAGATAATTGAAATGTTGGAGAAGAGGTAATGGATAATGGCCAAAGCTCACTTCATAACTGAAAATTACTAACGAAAATATAGAATAAAACATTCAAGGGAACAATGGAAAAGAATGACAGAGAGGAGAGGGGAGGAGAGGGAGAAGAGAGTAGAGGAGAGGAGAAGATAGGAGACGAGAGGGAGAAGAGAGGAGAGGAGAAGACAGGAATTTGTGATAAGTAGGGAGTAGAGATAGGAAAAATCTCTCACAATCTGCCTGCCATTACACTTGTAAAAGTACTCTAGAAAGGGTACATTTTCATGTGGGATCTCTCCATAGCCCCGCTCCAAATTTCCAGTGCATGAAAATCTTGTGAGGAACCTCAAGAGCACACTGCACAGCTTTATTATTATTGTCTCAACTTTCCACATGATGGCAAAGCAACTGGGAAGGAATAGATACTGAGGAGACTTGCGGCAGTGATTGTTAACACTAAATATTTATATATTCACTTCTTCAGCTGTCAAGGAGCTGTAACAACAGGGAATAGAAGGAATGGTGGCATTTTAAGATGCAGAAAACTGATACATGGTTGCTTTTCAGACAAAATATGCAATAATCAACTTTTGATATCCTAACATTATACACCAATATAAATTTAATTAGTTCCAAGGCAGGCAAACAACCAGTTATCATTCTGTTTATATCTCTAATTATTATTCCTCTCAAAAAAAATTAAAGTCAGTTAAATATATTTACATTATAATCTTATGACTATTCAACAGTAAATGCTTTAGGATTCATTGGGAATTTTCCCAAGTTAAGGGATATAAAGCTCCAGCTTTAGTAGAGAGAAAATTCAACTGAATGCAATAGGAATATTTTTGAATAAATATACAATAAGCTGGCAATCAATATGCATATATTTCTAAAGTATGAAGAATTTAACTGTAGTATAATTCTTTAGGCTAAGTTGACTCTTGCATCCAGTATAATTTCTGATTTTATCATGTGTTACAAATAATTGCAGCAACACAGTATGTGCATATGTGTTCAAGTTGTCACACTTCCATACAGTCACAATGCAATTTAACTGAAATTTCTTTAGTACTAATTTTACCCAAACTATCAAGAGACCTGAAATTTGGCAATGAAGATAAACTTTTCTTAAGAATATGCTCCAATACTTTTGCAAAACTATAGCAGCTTGTCCAGGGCATTTTGACTGAACAAAGGTGATCGTTACTTGTGAACAGCAAATAGCCAAGAAAGGTGATGAATCCTACTTGATTCCAGCAGAGGAGGAAAAAAAATAATCAAGGGAAAATAAATGGAATGCTACTATAGTGCTACTATTGAAATGAAAATAATGAAAATAATGCTACTATTTTCTGAGAAGGTGGCCCTAAGACAAATGGGGAAAATAACACAAAGTTTACCAGAGAAACCCACTTTCTACTGAACTCACAATTGTTGAACTCACACGTTGTGAACTGTCATCACCCATAAACGATCCCAGAATAGAAAGGAAGGAAGGAATCCAGTTAATGGTTTTAATAATACTATTTACAAATCAGATTTGATTTCTATTTTCAAAGGTAGGATATAAGTAACATACAATAAGTAATATACAAATAAAACTCTTCAGGTATTTATTTTTGTATTTCTGAACAAAATATTTGAATCCTCCCTCCCTCCCTCCCTCCCTCC
>JANHFL010007943.1:244393-261777 GCA_032468155.1 Oxyrhabdium leporinum
CAGCACCTGTTGAGATGACCTTGGTTCCCATGAGATGATTGGTTGTTGTCTGGACCTGACATTCCAGACTTTCTCCCTCCCACACTGTGTGGCAATCTGAGAAACAGAAAGATGGCTGCGGCAGATGGCCTGATCCGTTTTGAAGTTGACACTACCATTGAGACCCATTTAGTGAGAAGGCAGACTATGGTATTCCTCCTTGTGCAATGCTCCTTATCACTTGCAACAATCCCTGCCCAAGCTGGTATGCAGTTATCCAAGGCCACCATAAAGTGGAAAATTAAATAAAAAAATTAAGAGCTGGCCTTTTTTTTTGACCCTCTCCCTCTTGCAACTGTCACCATGTTTTCTTTCTTGCAAAGATGTTTCCTAAATGATACTTTAATTTTTTTCCATTGGAGCAATTGATTTTTCTTTCTATTGGTTCTTAGTGCCCTTCATGTTTTGCTTTCTGTTTCCTGGTTCCTGTTGTCTTACTTACCTTCATTCCATTGTGAACCATTTCCTTGTAATTGTATGTTGCGTTTAATCCCCCTTCCGGTGATGCTTTAGCACATGCGTTAGTGAAAGTGTTTTTAAAACGTTTATGAGCATCTGCTCTCCTAAAGGATGGAGAAACATATGTGTTGTAATTGTGGAATTTCTTCCCCGTGAATGGCTTCCCTGGCAACAGCAGGACATTCCACAATACATTTTTATATTACTTTAGTATGGTTACCAAAACCAGATTAAAGATTTATGACCAAAAAAGAAGAAGAAGAAGAAGTTGGGGGAGAAATTAACTGTGTGTGAAATTTAAATTATATCAATTGCTCCTGAGGGATTCCTAATAAGAGCAAATGTTATCTTATATTACAATTAGCAAATGAATCTTTCAACTGGAGAAGCTGTTTGTTTTCCCCCCCATGCTAACCTCATTCAGTTTTAAATCAAATTAGATTAAGACCTTGCAGACAGAGAAGGAACTCCTGCTGTTCTTCCTTCACTTCAAATATGCCTGAAACATCTTTACTGTATCTTTGAGATTATTGGTAGTGGGACACTAGGTTTTTAAGCAACACTTTTTCCATATGGTGCATCAGTGAAGGGGCTTCTTGCTTGTAATTAAGAAAGATAACTCAAAAGTGTCTCTCCAACTTCGCATGGCAGACAAACCAAATAACGAACACAAAAGCTAGAACAACGTAGGCTTTTGGGAAAATTTGTTTACTATCTCACACACACAAGCAGAAAGGCAAAGATTTGTTACTCTTATTTTCACCTGCTGCTCAAACTGAATTGAACATGGATTTATTCATTTAATTTAATGTTTGTTTTAATTTGTGTTTATGCATTTATTGAATTTATTTTGGTTAGTGCCTAGGCAAATATGTTTGCATACAGGCATACTGAATACAGCAGTGAATTCAACTAGCAGGAATGGTGTGAAAATCTGCAGGATGCTGGGTACATTATCACAATCCAAGCACCATTCCTTTTATATGCCCACACATAAGCAAGATGAGTTGCAAAGGATCTTGGTTGGAAAGGGATCTTCTGGTTCAACCCACTGCTCAAGCAGGAAATTCTATACCATTGAATAAAGATGTTTATTCACCTTGCCATTTTTTACATATATACAACATGGATCCTTGCCTCAGCATTCAGCATCAGCTATTTAATGAATAATAAGTTTGTATTCTAGCTCAGGATAATGCCTGAATGTGAAATGAGTTGAAATAATTCAGGGCAGATTTTTGGTCCTTCAAAGTGAAGCAGATGGTTCAAATCTGCTCTGCTCAAGTTCAAAGATCTCAGGGAGGTTTTCTGAGGTTAATAGGTAGCTGTATTGAAGTTAGAAGTTGATATAAAGGGAAGGGCTATTAAAGGATTCTGAGCATGTTAGTAAACAAAGTACAAATTAGTGTTAATAACAATAATAACATGATCTTAGTGATATTGGAAAAATTAAACTTGTTGCCCCATGAATAGAACACTACCAGAAGGTCTTAGGGCTGGATATGGAAAAAGGAAATAACAATATTGCCAGGAAAATTATAGAAGTCAAAGTAATATTATCCAAACTGCCATTGCCATATAACCAAGTGAGAAGAAGTTCATGCTTACAAATTGCCATTTTTCTTTGCAGTAGCCTACTTATTAATTTTCTACAGACATTTAAACATTTAAAAATGTATCCAACATTTCCCAATCTTTAATAAACATTCTGTCAAGACATCCATATTCAACTACATTTTTGCCACTTGCAGTTGTTCCCTCCCTTTTCTTTGTCAATGGGTTGTTTAGTATATTAATTTTCAGATCCATGCTCCTCATTGCATCATACAATCTACAGGTTCACCTCATCTCCAGTTTATCTCAGCACAAGGACATCTTACTAAGCCTTTTAAAGAAAGATGTTCTTCTGATCTTACCTCTGTTTCATCCCAAGACTGCTTTAGAACACCCCAAAGTTATTTCTACTTTTTCCCTGGGTAGAAATGGTGTCTTCCTTCTTTTGACACAACATTTACCAATGAACCAAGGGCATAATACAGTCAGAGACAGTTACTTTTTAAAGGTTCTATCAGCCATGTACATTTATGGTAAGCTTGCTATGTCCTCTGTCTGTTTCTGCCATTTTATTGTTATTTTGTCTGGACAGCAGGAGAGGCCACACATCTAACTTCCAAAACCCATCTTTGTGTGTCTGTGTGTTTCCCAAACAGGAAATTTGATTTTCAAGGTAGTCAGCAATCAACTTCCCTTATACCTTTTATGTTAAGTTGAATCCATTCAAGAAGGTTTTCATCCTTGTGTTTTGTTTTGTTTTGCATTTCTGTAGAGGTATGGTTATTTCTTAGGTATTATGCAATTCTACTTCCTCATTTATTAAGTCTGTTTCCTTTGAACAATTTAAATCTTTCTAGTAATACATTCCAGTCATGGATTTCATCCCACTAAGCTTCAGCAATGGCAACAATGTCATATCTGCCCTCATGTACTAGGACTTCAAGTTCATCCTGTTTGTTCCTCATACTTTGAGCATCAATGTATAGCCGTTGGAGTCCTTTTTGACTGACCCTATGTTTGCTTCCTATATCTCCTATTTTGTATCAGAGTTCCCTGCCTTTCTGATCACTTAGTTGATTGTGATAATGTTTATGCTTGGGATTATTGTCATGAAAATTGGTCTCCCTTCCCCTCTGGTTTTGATTTAAATAGTTTAAATGTATGCATTTGAAAGATATAGGGTAGATGCTTCTGCAGAAGCCAGGCATCTAGTGTCTTGTGCAGCCCAAGTCCAGATGGTTAGATGGCAAGTCCAGAAAGTAGTACCCAATTACAGGAAGTGAGAGAATGTTCTTCCAGCAGCTGGAAGGGGTCAATAGGAGCTGGGCAGTTCCCACTCCTTGATAAACAATAGTTTTAAACTATTAAAGTGGTTCAAAATCCTGAAAATACCCGTGGAACATTTATTGAAAGCATTTTTGGAGGAATTGGATGTTTGATCCCAAAGAGGATAGAAAATAAAGATACAAGCCAAAAACACACAGTTTCAATTAATCTAGTTGCTAATGTTTCCCATATTTCTTGGGCAACACTATTATATTTAATATCATATCAAAAGCTAGTCATATACTGTGGCGGGTACCATTATCTTCCAGCCATTCTTGTATTACATTATTAACAAGATAAAGAAACACAGACAATGAAGAGAACATGAACTCTGTTGGAGGATTTAATGAGGAAGTTTATCATCACCAACTAATCAGAATAATGGAAATGAAGGCATCCTAGAAGGTTAGAGAAGATATATTTATTTCCTGGAAGGAACAGTTAAATGTTAGCTCCTAAATGGAGACTCTGTGGGACTACATGGTAAGATTTAGCAGAATTAGTATGGTGCAGATCCCATTAATTAAGGAATGCCATTTATCCATATGTAGGAAGTCTGCCTTCTTTGTCATAGCAACTGCCCCCTGGAATTATATTTGGATTCCACCCTGATGATGTTTGGAAGTTTTTAAAACTTGGCTGTTTTCCCAGATTTTGAAGTAGGATGCTCGCAAAGCCCTGTTTGTTATTCTTTTTGTTATAGGGTGTGTATCCAAACACATGGAATTTTATTTTTTTTATTTTTTTCTATTTTTAGCATAAGCCACACAGAGTCATTCTGGAGAGGAATAACCTTTCAATCTTGTAAAACAGATGATAGATAGACAGGCTTCTTTTGAAATAATTACAGCTAGCTGAGAAATATAGACACGGGGAAAGCGGAAAGAGTAACAAAGATAAAATTCTGGCATGGTTTTGCAGTTACTTTGCAATTACATTTCTTTAATAATCAGGAAATAAAAAGTAGTTATAAGGAAAGAAGAAAAGAAGAGACATATGGAGGAAAAATATAAAGTTCAGAAGTACTAGTTATAATTTATGGAACTAATGGAAAGTGATTGTAGTGCCAGGAAACTGGAAAAAGCATAAGTTTTGTGTATTTCTCCAATTGGAAGGAAAACAAACCACATAAAATTTATCTGTAATTATAGAGTTCTTATTATGATTTCTGAGAGAATTCTAGAGAAAATGTATAAAGAAAATTAGTCTGTAAACACTGTGAAGCAAATGCAGTTCTTTTAAAAAGTATAATGAATTTTTACAAAGAAATACATCTGGCATCAGTCCAGATTAATTTCCTCCAATTAACAAAATGATGCAAAGAAAAGGCAGTTGAAAGTATACAGTTGCTATACAGCACAACCAAAAGAGTTTCTATGGGGTCTCATAAATCTTGAGTTCTAGTCCTTCCTTAGGCACAAAGCCAGCTGGATGATCTTGGGCCAGTCATTCTCTCTCAACCCTAGGAAAGAGTCAGTTGACTAGAAGCTAAATGATAAAAGGGAAGGGGAAGGGGGGAGAGGAGAGGAGAGAATTTTTGTGTTCTTATAGAAATATCCTGTTCCTTTTACCCTGGAATATTTGATATTTGCTTGTTCCTATCATTGCTACTATTGCAGTTCTATTAATTGTGAATCACAATTGTAGTCAATTATGTATTCAATTCAAACCTTTATGGTCAGTGCACAACATGTGTACAATGAGATTGGCTGAGCCTCCCTTAGTGCACCCTCCCAACACAATACAACTCACAGTGAAAGACAGGAAATCCCCAACCCAGTAAATCATATGGTACCAACACAAACACACAGTCCTATTGCACCAATGTGAACAACTTGCGCTGGCACTGCAAGTCTATCATACTACGTAGTTATGAGGTTATTTTGCATTCAGGAGTCTGACAGCTCACGGATAAAAACTGTTCTTCAGCCTGTTTGTGTGACTGGCTATGCTTCTATATCTCCTTCCCAATGGTAGGAGAGTAAAGAAGTGCTGATCTAGGTGTGAGTCGTCCCTCAGGATTTTCCTCACAATAGTAATTAACTATCTGAAACCAACAAAGTGTTGTTGTTTATAGAGTTGTTTCAAGTTTGCCAAATTTGGGTGAGCCAAATTGTTTTAAAATCCTTATATTGTGCATAAAGCTTTAATAACAGTTGGTTCCATTGTTAACCTCTTCTGAATTTTTGTAACCTCCATTTACACATCATCATATTTTGCAATCTTTTTCAATTCCTTACCTTCAATATATCTTTTCTAAACAATTTCCCAACAATTCACTTTTATAGAAATGTTTTCCTTCTGCTATTTTCAGGATGTGTGATGATTATTTTTCTCGGTTTGCTTTGATGTAATCATTCATTCATATTTTTCTTCTCCAACTGTTTAACTGTTTTAAACCATGGCCTCCAATTTTGTACAAAGTATAGTTGATCAACACCACATTGTGAATGCAGTGAATAATGCATAGTCATCAGATTTCAGGTTTTTCAATCTAAATTGTTCATCTTAAGCGGTGTCCATTTTATTATATCAGCAGTGTATATGATTTTTGGTATGCTATATGTTTATGGTTTTGGTTGTGTTTCTACCATTTAATTTTGAGTGTAGAATCCTTTACTCTCATTTTAAAGATTCAAAGTTTTCGTTTTAACATGCAAATGCTATGTAATTTGAATATTTCTAAATACTTATAGCTTTCCTTTATTGGCAAAGAGTTTATGAGATTCTTATTTTTGAATGTACATTCTCTTTTTGTTCATTTCCCCCTTTATTCTGAGCTTTATACATTTGTTAAATCCAATTTCCAATTTGATATCTTATTTATTTATTTTATTTAGAAAATGTATATTGTGACATTGGCAGGATTACAAAAACACATTATCATTTCAAATAATCTATGTTGGGATTTTTAAAACTTTCTTTCTGTAGGATATGAATAAATGTTAGGACTGAGAAAGCAATGAAGATAATGAATCTCCTTGAAAAATTCCTCTACTTCTCTTTATGTTTTCAGTTTCTTTATTTACTATCAAAATTGTTTTCTATTTTTTTAGAACTTTATTTACAAAATTCTGGATATTTTCCTAATGCAAAATACTTCTAAACATTTCTGTATCCAACTATCTGGAAGATAATCAAAGACTTTTTTGTAATGAATCCAACCCATTTGTAAGTTGGCTTCCTTGGAGCTGGTTGTGTCTGGGTTGGTGGTTTTTTTGCATAATTTTATCAATCAAAAATTGAGTTTTTGTTCCTTGTGAATTTTGAAAATTACTTTTTTGTTAATGAGCTTTTAAATAAGTACCCCAAAAACGCAATTGCTACTACATCTACTGTCAGACAAATCATTGGTCTGTAGCTGCTTGTAACTTCGCTCTTGTCTCTGTCTTTTATTATCAAAAATGTTCTCATCCAGTCTTCAACTTTTGTGATTATTAATACTTTACTAAGATGAGTAACCAATCTTTTATGGACAATCATCAAATACTTAAAATCTACATATATCTTGTCATGCACTCCAGTTCTTAACCTTTTTTGTTTACTTTTAAATCATTTTGATGCTTTTTGACGAAGCCGTTGTTAATTCTTAATCACTTTTCTCTGTTTTACATCTTTATCATGTTCTTGTGGGTCATCCCAAATGCCATTTATAACTTTGAATGTTTCAACTTTATTTTGGCAAGCATCTATGTTTTATAAAACAAACATTGATTTGTTTGAAACTGCTGATTTTATTGAAATAGATTTATTCTATCATCATGTCATTCAATTTTCTTTGAAATAGCTGTGATGTATTTTAATTCTTCTGAGACATCTTTCATAATCTTAGTGCCAACTTTATATCTCTTCTGCAAATTGCCCTTGATCTTATTATTGTTCAGTTTTCTTTTCTTCAGATTCCTCATTTTGATATCAGCTTGTAAATTATTGATCTTTCTAATTACTGTTTTTCAATTGGATGATTTATTTTATTCTTTTTATTTTTTAGCAGTGTATCCCAATTCATTACTGCTATGTTATAAATTAATGGATTAGTTTCAGCCAAAGTGTTTATTTTAGTATTCCTACTATTAAATTTACTTTTGGTGGGTCTTTCTACTTTTCTTTTTCAATAGTAGAAGCTTTTTCCAATAGTTTCAGATGTTGCATGTTTAGTAATTTTTCCTTTCAGTTCCTTTAGTCTCTTAGTGAGCTTTTACTCAATATGTTCTTAGTTTTTTTAATCACTGCAATCTACATCAAAAACAATAAAATTTTATACTGCTTTTTTTTAAAAAAAGCTTGATCTTCAGTTTTATTTGTATTACCGATACTATTATCAATATTGTTAGCATGCCCATTCATTTTTTCCACTTATTGCAATTTGGTATCTGAAAAAGATTTTGTTCTAAGGATAAGCCTTTGTTGATCCATTAATCACTGTATACCAGGTTCTGAATCTGGGTAGTTCTATTTCTAAATATTGAACATTTTCATATGAAACTCCTAATCTTAGATTTTGATTTGAAATAGCATTTCATGATTGGTCAGTTTTCTTAAAACTACCATTTCTTTCACTGTTAATTCTTCAAGTTGTTTTACAGTTTGCCACCCTAGCAAGATCATCTGATTGATGTAGCTCATTATTAATTGAAGCAGGGGAATATAGTATCAGATGTCATCCTTGTTAATATAGATGATAGTTGGTCTGGTATAGAATTGTTCTCTCCTGTGTTCACTGTTGGACTATATGTAGTTGATTTCTCCACCAGCGATTTTTGATTGAATCTGCCAGGAGCTAAGCTACCACCAACGTACTTCTTGTTATTGTTCAAGAAGGGAGGCCCCCTCAATTTGCAAGGTGATAGTCTGCAAGAGAGATCTAATTAAACAATATCTCCTAATAAGTTCCTACTTAAACTCTTAATAATTTCCTAATTAAAGAATGACTTCTAGACTTTAATCCAGGCCCCTTACATTTCTCTTCAGCTACTGTAAATCATGAGTAGAACTAGGTAAAAGTAGCCTTTGGGATAAAATCTTACACAATTTAAATGGATGTGTTGTAAATGGAACAGAAAAATATTCAAATATTTTTCAAAACAAATATTGGAGAATACAGCATCAAATTTAGCATACATTTTAACTTTTAAAAAGTATTAAAAGTTTTTTTTTTAAAAGAATTGAGATTCCTTCTGTGAATTTCATAGTTTTAATCTGTGTATTTGGTGAAGAATTAAAACTGTAGCTCTTTCTAATGAAGATTCTTCTGGTGTTAAGGATCTATATGACATTCATACTGCTGCCAGTAATTGGATAGTTATTGGTCAATGAAAATGAGTGTTAATTTTATTTAAATAGTTTAAGATTACTAGTGTTAATGAATTTCTTTATAAATGGGTGCAGACAAATATATATGAAAATTTGAAAGCAGACAGATCTATCCATTTCTAATCTTGAGTTGAAATTGTTTTCACTTTTTTTGACATTCAAGTTAAACTAGAAATTGGTTTTTACCTAAATTAGATTCAACAGAAGAGTTAATCTTGTCTTATGTCTAATGATCATATGCCTTGCTTTTTTCCATTTGTGATGAAGTTAAAAATACATCACTGTGACAGTGTTATGCCTTTCAGGACCTTAGTCTAAGATATCTCTCAATTTAAGAGAAATAATTTTAACTGGAAAAGCAGCCTGTGTATCAATAGTTTAAGTGCTATGAGGAGATAATGGGGAACAAGTCAATGAAATAACTGGCTGTTCTCTACTGATCACAGCATATTCTCTGACCTTGAGTAGTTGTGGATGAGTGAGTTGTTTGAAGGCACTATGTTCCCACTACATCATATTGGAAAGATGCAGTGATGCTATGAATTGTGCCAGAATAGTTTCAAGTTGTTTAACTAATTTATTTACTGGAAGAGCTAGGAATGCAGCAATCAAAGAGTTATTTTTTATAGACATGAAGGCAGGCAGCTAAAGGAAATACATTTGACATTTTCTCATAATTATGTTTATCATTCAAATGTTTTGCCAAGAGCTTTTCAGTGACTTCGTGAAACTGTTCCAAAGATTGAGGTACAATAATAATTGTTTCGATGGTTCATTTACTTGCTATCTCTGCTATCTTCAGAAGTTATCTAAACTTTAACTTGGCTACTGACTAAAGAGCGAGAGCAAACTCATTAGGCCATTGGTCTGGTTTAAATTTATGAGCTCTCACAATTATAACAGAAATAATTGTACAGATGTTTGTAGATTAGCACTAGGTTACATCTACTGCCTGGCTCTCCCGCAAACCAAGAAGCCTACATAAAACAGAAGAACAGAGAAGAGACACTACCCAAACCCCAAGTGCCTATTAATATGGATATTTTCTTTGCTTTTTTTGGCCACTGTCATTCTACTTCTATTTGCAGATCTTTGTATTTTGTAATTTGCTCCAGTTCTTCCCCTTCTAATCTGCTGTCCCCAGGTACTACGACATCCACTATCCAGACTTTTTTTTTCTTTTTTGTTAGTAATGGTTACATCTGGAGTGCTGTGTATCAAATGCTTTTCTCTTTTAATTCTAAAGCCCCAGAGTACATTAGCTTATTCATTTTTTTAATTACTTTGTCTACTTGGGGTCCAATCAATTCTTGCTTGCAGGCAAGTGCTATTTCTTGAAGATCTTCCAATGCACAATTGTTGCTACTTTGTCATGCTGTTGCTTCTAGTCAGTCTGTGAGATCTTCTTGCAGCAGCCAACTAAGTGGTCCATTGTTTCTTCACCTTCTTTGCAGAAACGATGTTTGCTGTCTCTTGCTCTCCTGTCAATTCTGGCTTTGTATGCTTTTGGTCTTAAGGCTTGGTCTTTGCAGCCAGAAGTAGCCTGTTGCATCTTTTTTCAACTTTCTTGGTTTTAGCCATTGCCAGGTCTGGTTGTTAGCTGCTTTGCCTCATAGGTTTTTTTTTTTTGTGTGTATTGATTATATAATACTCTGGCTTACCATATATTTTTTCTATTCTACATTTGGTTTTACTTGTAGAGCAGTTCGGTCTCTCAATTACTCAGTAAATTCGTGGTGTATTATCTTCAATGCATCTTCTTCACTGTTCTTCAAATATTCTTCCAATGCCTTTGTCTGGTTTACTTGCAATATTCCATGCCCATCTATCCTCCTTGATAAATAGAATATGTCAACATCACTGCATGGATAAATACCAGGATTCATTGTCATTATTTTTTCTATTCAGGGCTTCTAGTTCTGCTTTAGTTCAGTCCGCTACTCCAGTTGTGTATCTAATAACTAGAATCGCCCTAGTGTAAATCACCTTGATGCATTTCCTCTACTCGATCACAGAGACAGCCAGATGTTTAGACTGGATTTGGGCATTTTTGTCCACCCGCGTAGCATTAGTTATCTTTGGAAAACATTCAGATTTCAGAGCTATGCTCAAAATCAAAAGAACAATATTTGATTTTAAAAGTTTGATAATGTAATCAAAATAATAAATGCAATAGGATAAAAACAAAACCTAAACAAAAGGAGTAAAATTAACTTGAAAGGCTTTTTAATGATAAACTACAGAGCAATATATAGAAATGCATTTGTGTGCATATATATATATATATAGTGTGTGTGTGTGTGTGTGTCTGTGTGCGTGCCTGTGTGTGTATATATGAATATGTATATATATGTGTGTGTGTGTGTGTGTGTTTGTACAGAGTTATTGTATTTAATTTGCCTGTAGTATGAACCGCTTTGGCTACAAATTCTCTGTGGAAAATATATGAAGACAAATTGCACCATGACTTTCACAGTGGTTTCTTCTGTCCCTGTGCTGAAAGAGGATTAAACGATCCTCAGTAAACATCTAAAATTATAGCCTTTGCTTCTATGGAGCAGCACTAACCTACAATTTTTTGCTTTATATCTGTCAGATTTTTTTTTAATAAAAAAAAGTACATTTAAACTATTTTTGAACACTGTCAGGCACAAAAATTGCCTTCACTTTTTCTCCCCAAATATGTTAATGAAATACAGTTTTCCTTCAAATTTCACAGATATAATTACGGGCACAATATGGTGTTCTTTGAAAGGAAATAGAAGAAGATGATTAGGTAGACAAACTCAATTACAGCAGAGATGGGTGCAATGCCAGAAGACCACGAGGACCAGGTATGGGACAGATTGTCCTGGAAAGGATCTGTTTGTCTGGTTGAAAAGAGCTGATGGATGGCGCAATCAATCACTCATGTTTTTGCATGCTAAACAGTTAATTCCCAAAGGAAGACATCATGAGGGGACTGTGTATGGAACATTGACTGCAGGGACGTTTATTGAAACCAACAAGCATTCCTCCCCCATTTCTAAATTTTTAGGAAATCTTGAGTCTTTGATAGTCTCTTTAAAGATTATAGAAATGAACTATTACAAAGAAGCAGAATCTTTCTGCTATTATTTATTTATTTATTTATTTATTTATTATCTCTCTCTCTCTCTCTCTCTCTTTCTCTCTTGCTCCCCCATCTCCCCTATAAGGTGACTGAGTGGCTATTCTGTCTGTCTGTCTGTCTCTCTCTTCTCTCTTTCTCCCCCTCCCTCCTGCCCTCCCTGTCTCTCCCTCCCTCTTTCCTTTGTGTAGCCTTCGCAGTTCTATGCGTGGTATGTGCCTTCCTCAAATTCTCTGCCAGAGGGACTGGAAGTTTAAGGTTGCAGAATCTTAGCTGTTCCTATCACTGCACTCTTTTGGACAAAAAACTTTAATGTTGTTCCTGGGATCTGTGGGAGCTGTTTTCCAGCTTGGGCCAACATCACAGCCCTGGGGTCTCCTACAACCACGTTGGCCTTTACTTTCCACTTCCTCTCTACTTCCTCTTTCAGCCCTTGGTACTTCTCCACTTTCTGATACTCCTGCTTCCTGATATTACTGTTACTATGCACCACTATATCTATCAAGCCTACTGCTGTATTCTGATCCTTGTCGACTACCACAATGTCTGGTTGGTTGGCCAGTACCTGCCTCTGCAGGTGGATCTGGAAGTCCCCTAGGATCTTAGCTTTGTTATTCTCTATAACCTTGGGTGGAATCTCTCATCTGGACTTTGGAAACTCTAGTAGATACACTATGCAGATGCTTCTGTACACAATATCAGTTACTGTGTTGTGCTTCTCAATGTGGGTTGTTCTTGCATACACCTTACACCCTGCCCTTATGTGTTGAACTATATCTGAGGTTCTCTGCACAAGTCCTGCCTAATGTGGTAGATCTCTACTTCTATATATATGGTACTTAATGTCCATTCTTGTGTTGCAATATTGAGTGTAATGTTGCAGTGTTGTCTTTTAGACCAACCCTATCCAGTCACTGGTAGGACTTTCCAATGTCTGCCACCTCATCTATCTGTCAGTGGTACTCTGCTTGATTTTCCTCCTATGTCTCTTGTTGCCTAAGGTATTCTCTCAGCAACTCATCTTTGAATGCCTTAGTAATCTTACTAATGTATATCTAGATGCTCCGGCTGTTTTCAGGATAGTGACTTTGACACTCGTCCAGCCCCCCAGCCCTCTTTTCAGATGGTGTATAGTCTCTGGGTGTTGGACTTGGAATGGAAACCTCTGTACATTGTGAGGACCTTCTGAGTCTTCATATTGGCAGCTTTCATGTCCTTCTTTGACCTACTCACTATACTAGCAGGTTATCTGATAACTGGCATGGCATATGAATTGAGGGTGTGAATCTTGTTCTTCCCATTGAGCTGGTTATTCCAAGTCTTATCCTTTGGTTGTAACATTGGATGTTGCTACGGTATATTCTTTGCATGGTGGTTCCTATGTGACTGTTGCATACTAAGGTACTTGCAACTGGTCTATATGTCTGCTATGTGGCTCACTGCTAGTTTAACCCCATCAATCTTAACTACGTTCCCTCTCTTTATTGCCATTTGGCCACACATCTCAAGTCTGAATGACATCCCAATGTAGTGAGATGTAGAATCATGTCATATGGATCAGCAAACTGATGTCTCCTTCGCTCTTAGCATGTAGCTTGATTTCATCCATGTAGAGGAGGTGGCTGATGGTAGTTGCACTCTTGAACTTGTATCTATATTCAGTCCTTGTAATTAGGTCAAGCCTATGAAGAAAAACAGTGCATCCTATTAGTGTGTGTGCTCAACTTGATGGTCACATGTGAACTGTTCCCTTTGTATAGCACCAGGGATTCACAGAACCATGCATGTGGCATTGGATCAGGGCCTTTTCTGTAGTCATTCCAGATTGGACATGCCTGGATTTGTCCACCCAGATGTTGGGGAACCAGGACAATCTGACGATAAGTAGTCTATTGGAACAAGCCATACATGTACAAGACCATAGATATAGATGATATAGGCATAGATCGCTGTAGCTTGCAGTAACTATGCAATTCACAGAAATACTAACATCTTCCTTAATACCATATCTAATGTGAAACTAGATATAAACGAATATAGGTACTGTATTTTAAGAAACGGGAGAAGCCTGTTTGTTTGTTTGTTTATTTTTTTATACTACCAGACTTAAAAAAAGAAATGAAAACAATTCTCAGCTTCTGTAGCATTTGCTTCTGCTTTATTGGCTAATTATGTTTAAAAATCTGCATGCAAATTCATATACCTTTGCATATTTCTTTCAATATTCCTATGTTTGTATATACTCACTACTATATCTATTTTGGGCAATTAATTTTCCTTTGACCTCCTCCCTTAAATAATACTCAGTTTGGTTTGTGTTGGTGTGTGGAGTTCTTTTCTAAAATAACAAATTTTTGAAAATGCATTTGTCAGCGTATATAGTAAATGCATCTTCTTTATATTCCATTTGGGAAGGTATAGATTAGGGGAATCCATATAAAAATGTGGAACCAATTTCTCCTTCCATTGTAACCACAGATCAACGTGCAACTGTTTCAAATGAAATAAATTTTACTGGAACTGAGAACACAGAAAAACCTTAAGAGATTTTTGGATTTATGCATTGCATTACATTCTATATTCTGGCTATTCCATGTAATTCTCACAGCAATCCTGTGGAATAAATTGAACTGAAAAGGGAATGGATCCAAGGTAATTCCATAAGTCAGATGGGTAAATGAGGATTTGGAGATACATTTTTCAAGTTCATCTCTGATACCTTAATCAGTAAAGGAATCACATTCCTATATGCAGCTAGACATACCTCATGAGTCCTTGTATGTTACAATAGGGAAGTAGAAGGGGATACAGATTTCAAAATAAAAGCAGGTCTGTTAACTTGATCTTGCTCAAAGGTTAAATTTTGACTGAATTATGTACTGAGGATTCCACTCCCCAAAATAGGGAGTGAGATGAGGACAAAAACCAAATGTGACTTAATTTCATTACATTGTGATTTCACTAAAATTAAATATACTTAATATTTAATACTTAATTTCCCTTTCTTTATTTAATAATGTTCCCTTTCTGGAAAGACCTGCTGGACTATGTACTTTTGAATTAAATGTAGTTTTCCAGATCTGTGAAAAGCTGCATGAGCCTGTGCTTCAAAAAAAGGAAAAAAAACCCTGATTTTTTCTTTAAAAAAATGACAGTGCTAATTAATTTTCAAAAGAGTTAGGTTTTGAAAATTGTTTACTGCCTGCAAGGCTTATGACTTCCAATGCTTGAGCTGACAACTGTTATCATTCCCATGACAACATGAAGGCTTTTGATGGTTTAGAAACAGATTGAAATATAGTTTTCTCAGTTTTTGTTTCTCCACATGATATAAAATATTTTCAAGGGGGAAGGAAGGAAGGAAGGAAGGAAGGAAGGAAGGACGGAAGGAAGGAAGGAAGGAAGGAAGGAAAGGCTGTCTGCACCTCTTTAAAGAGCTCTTTGGAAAGACCATCATTTAATCTTCAGTTTGCAGAAGAAAAATTGCTTGATACCAGCCTTGCTATATCCGAACTGCAAAAATTCTAGATTTAAAAAAAACACCCTCTTTTTGTCATCTAGCAATTCTCCTCATTTTTGTACCCTACATAGAGTATGCCTCTCCTTATATGTTTTCTAATATTCCAGTTCCATATATGCTAAATACGATTTTTCATCCAATAAATTATCTCCAGCTGCAGAATGGTCTCTTATCTGCTGACTTCTTCCTGCTGTCTTTGCAATGAAACAAATCTGCAGATGCCACTGTTTAATGTGCTCGATTCATTTATCAATCTGTTGCTGGATTTCTGATTATTGATGTGCTAGATATAAAATAATATACAACAGACAGCCACAATAGTCCCATTTAGTTCAGCTTTCATTTATTACATGTCAGCCTTGTGAGGCAGTCCAGACAAGAAGCACAACCACAAGAATTAATTTTACTCTAAGGTTACAATAACAGAACCTTACAAGTCTGAAAGTACTTCTCACCTCACTAAGGAGGATCCCTTTGGAAATTTTTGCCATGCCCCCCATTCCTTCCATGAGCCTAGCTTCCTCTTATCTAACTGTTGTCCAGTCTGCAGCTCTCTTTATCCTATCTCTCAAGGACAACTCCAAATACCATCACATTATAAAACAAATGCCTTGAGTAATTAATGGATCTCTTTGTTGTTTCTTTGTCTTTCTCAAATGCCATAGATATTCCAAGACTTTCATTTCTACTTCTAGGAATTTTCTAAAATAACTTAAAATGAAAAGTATTCTGGAAATTGAAAATGTCGTGGTGATCATTTTGGTAGTGATAAAAAAAATATATCCCAAGAAGTACAAAAGGAAGTAAAGAAAGGAAATATAAAGAAGTATAAGCAATAACGATGGCTGTACTTTGAGCATACCTTGAAAATGATTTGGAAGACATCCTTCAGAATGTCATATCTTTTTGCTGCTCATTCAAACAGCCTTGACTTGCTGTTGGGGGGGGGGGGGAGTCTAATGCTATACTTGCGTGAATTCCAACAAGGTTCTTCCAAATAATTCTACATATTTTCTGAAATTGTTCTTCCAACTCACCTATTCACAACCCTGGTTTGTGAATAACCTGGGTTTTCTGAAGAGTATGGTTAGTAAAAGGCAAAGTGGTGGGAACAATGATGTGATTGAAGCTCCACCCATTTTTACGTGCATCACTGAAAGTGAGTGGAATATTTTTAAATGTTCTACTTGACTTCTGAAACATGAGCTAATGAGATTAGATCAACAGATATTTTGTGGCTTCTATTATGATCAACATCTGTAGACTTGTAATTATCTGATTAATTGGAAGCCTTAATATATTTGCGCTTCTATTTATAATTCTTCCTTTTAATTGCTCTGAAGTATTTTGCCTATTAATTTTAAAATTTTAAGGCTTTCAGTTTTACTTATTCAGTGAAGAAAGATTTTCCCTAATGTACTTGTCCTAATCAAACTATCATCATTTGAGCTGCCAAGAACTTATTTATACAAACAACTTAATTGCTTTTCTGCTTTTCACTTTTATAATATAAACAAAGCAGATAAAAGTGCCTGAAAAATATGCTTCCTTCTGCAAAGTTTGACAAACATTTTAAAATGTTGATGTGATCCAAAGTAATATCTTCCTAGACATGCATATTCTGCATATCCTGGACATAAACTGTTTCAACTTCTACCCTCAAAGTAACGTTATAGGGCATTGCACACCAGAACAACTAGACACAAGGACAGTTTTTCCTCCCATGCCATCACTCTGCTAAACAACTAATTTCCCCAACACTGTCAAACTATTTAGTAAGGCTGCATTACTATTCTTCTTCTCATCTTTCCTATTACCTAACTCCTTTTCTACTTATGACTATAACTTTATTGCTTGTATCTTTATGATTTACATTGTTTTATTTAGTTTCCTAGTATGATTTATGTTGATAGTTTATTTAGTATCCTATAACTATAACTAAGTGTTGTAACTTATGATTTATGATGAATGTATTTTATGATAACTGTGATCATGATTTATCACTTATAGCTTTTATGTACACTGAGAGCTTATGCACCGAAGACAAATTCCTTGTGTGTCCAA